>CAKJTW010000456.1:0-58158 GCA_917880005.1 Nanger dama | reverse complement strand
CCTCAGTCCTCGTCTGGAGCTGGAGGCCACAGAAAGAGCTTTCCTCGCCCGTGGTGACATGGATCTTGGGGTTCCCCTGGAGCCTCCACAGGGGAGTCAGGCCTCATCTCCCATGGAGATGTGCACGGCGGCTTCCTCCCAAGCCGCAGCATCAGTGTCAGGCTTCCCGAGCGGACACAGGGATCTGTGGCTTGTTAACTTTAAAAAAATTATTCTGTTTAATGTTTAGCAAACTCGGTTTCTTCATCTCTGAGCATAGTTTTAGGTTTCAATTTTGATTTATTATTTATTCTGTAAATTATTTTCTAGGATTTTTACTTCCTCATTAATGTGACTTATTTTTATACTTTTATTATTAAATTGTTAGATTTTTTAGTTATGTGCACGTTTGTATATTTGATATGTATTAATGTAACTGTAAAATAATATTAACTGAACAATGTATTTTATCTATCTATCTACTTGCTCAGTCATGTTTGACTCTTTGGGACCCCATGGCCTATACCATACCAGGTTCCTCTGTCCACAGGATTCTCCAGGCAAGAATACTGGAGTGAGTTGCCATTTCCTTCTCAAGGGGATCTTCCTGACCCAGAGATCAAACCTGGGTCTCTCGCACTGCAGGCAGACACTTTACCCTCTGAGCCACAAGGGAAGCCCATGTATTTTATAGGAGCATTCAAGTTTTTTCACTAACCTAAACTATAAAATTATACAAACATATCATAGATACTGACAGCACCCACACATATTTTGTCTCTAATATTTTTTGCTATTTTGGTAGCTAAATTTTGGAAACAGTTGCCAGGGATCCATTTCTTTTCTGGAGACCATGTTTCAAGTAATCACAGTAACAGAGCCTGAAGCAGTCTTAAGGTGGTTAGGGTGTCTGGTAGCTAGAACTCTCAGCTTATAGGCATTGTTTCATCAAGTTAATGTGAGTTAAAGAAAAGACTATTTTTCTGCATTATTGCTATGTCTCTTGGCATCAATTACAGGCAAAAAAAAAAGTTAGATAGAATGCCTGTATTTTCTACATCCTGGATTCCTTCAAGTACATTTACACTTTCACAAAACTTCTAGAATACAATAAATATCAATGAAATATAACAAAATGTCTTAAATGCGCCTTTAGACACAACCTAGTACACAAACAGGTATTTCTACCTTAATAGTCAACTCACCCCCAAATCAGCTCATGATCACATATGACAAATTATAAGAACTTAGTCTTTAGCAGCAGAGTCACCAGGGAAGACAAAGAATACTGGAGTGGGTAGTTTCCTTGTGGCTCAGATGGTAAAGATTCCACCTGCAGTGTGGGAGACCTCAGTTTGATCCCTGGGTTGGGAAGATTCCCTGGGCAAGGGGACAGCTACCCACTCCAGCATTCTGGCCTGGAGAATTCCATGGACAGAGGAACCTGGCAGACAACAGTCCATGGGGCTGCTAAGAGTCAGACACAACTGAACAACTTTCCCATCGAGTTGAGTCTAATATTAATTGATCAATCTGAACTATGCAAAATGAGTCATCTTGTCAACTCAGAACAGTCCAGACTTGCAAGCTCAGTTTTGGATACCAGTGACCAAAGGAGAGACCATATAGTAACTCAGCACCACTTAAGATATTTACTACTGTGCCAAAGTTCCATATTTTCATGTTATTTGAGATATTTATTACCATATCACAGTTATGTATTTTCATTTTAAAGAATGATAAGGGTCAAAGAAGTCCTAGGAATGCTCTATGATGGGCAAAAGTGAAAGTGAAGATGAAATCGCTCAGTTATGTCAGACTCTTTGCGACCCCATGGACTGTAGCCTACCAGGCTCCTCTGTCCATGGGATTTTCCAGGCCAGAATACTGGCGTGGGTTGCCATTTCTATGCTGGGTAGTAAACTAAAATTAAGACCAACTTGGAAGGAGTCAAAGTCTTTAAACCACCGCATTTTTTAAGGTATATCAACACCAAGGGAAAGACTAGATTGTGCCAATTTTCTGTTCTGCAAGTAGAGAACATTCCAATATGTCTCAAAGCAAATTTTGAGAAGAGTTGCACAGAGCTCAAGTAGTAAAACAAAATCTGTCATCTGTGTCATTTAATAATCATGGATTTACTGCAATGAGGAATGATTGCCTATTTAAGCTGCTAGATAGGTTTTATTACTCTTTGAATGTTAATCACAAAATTTCAACCTTTGCCCTTTCTATTACCCATGCTACATCCAAGATAACATTAGCTAATTTTTCTCTACTATGATAGAGCATGTTATATTAAGTAGTCAGGGAAAGCTTAAATGCATATTTGAAATTAGCATTATGAGTTAGAGAGGGGATAAGAATTCTTCCACAGTCTACCAAGTATCATCTTACACAATATCGATGGTGAGGAATATACATAAAATCAAGATTTTTAATAGTGTTAAAATAGAAAGGGCTTCCCTTGTGGCTCAGCTGGTAAAGAATCTGCCTGTAAGGCAGGAGCCCTGGGTTCCATTCCTGGGTTGAGAAGATCTCTTGGGGAAGGGAAAGGTTACTTACTCCAGTATTCTGGCCTGAAGAATTCCATGGAATGCATCATAGTCCATGGGGATGCAAAGAGTTGGACAAAACTGAGCAGCTTTTACTTCAAGGCTAAAGTGCTGCACTCAATATGCCAGAAAATTTGGAAAAATCAGCAATGGACACAGGACTGGAAAAGGCCACTTTTCATTCCAATCCCAAAGAAAAGAAATGCCAAAGAATGCTCAGACTACCACAAAATTGCACTCATCTCACACACTAGTAAAATAATGCTCAAAATTATCCAAGCCAGGCTTCAACAGTATGTGAACCGTGAACTTCCAGATGTTCAAACTGATTTAGAAAAGGCAGAGGGACCAGAGATCAAATTGCCAACATCTGTTCAATCATTTAAAAAGTAGAGAATTCCAGAAAAATATCTACTTCTGCTTTATTGACTATATCAAAGACTTTGACTCTGGTGGACCATAACAAACTCTGCAAAATTCTTAAGGAGATAGGGAATACCAGAACACCAGACCTGCCTCCTGAGAAATCTGTATGCAGGTCAGGAAGCAACAGTTAGAACTGGATATGGAACAACAGACTGGTTCCAAATCAGGAAATAAGTACGTCAAAGGCTATATATTGCCACCCTGCTTATTTAACTTATATGCAAAGTACATCATGAGAAGCACTGGGCTGGCTGAAACACAAGATGGAATCAAGATTGCCAGGAGAAATATCAATAACCTCAGATATGCAGATGACACCACCCTTATGGCAGAAAGCAAAGAATAACTAAAGAGCCTCTTGATGAAAGTGAAAGAGGAGAGTGAAAAAAAATGGCTTAAAGCTCAACATTCAGAAAACAAAGATCATGGCATCTGGTCCAATCCTTCATGCCAAATGGATGGGAAAACAATGGAAACAGTGACAGACTTTATTTGGGGGGGGGGGCTCCAAAATCACTGCAAATGGTGACTGTAGCCATGAATTTAAGAAACTCCTTGGAAGAAAAGTTATGACCAACCTAGACAGCATATTAAAAAGCAGAGACATTACTTTTCCAACAAAAGTCTGTCTAGTAAAAGCTATGGTTTTTCCAGTAGTTATGTATGGATGCGAGAGTCGAACCATAAAAATGCTGAGCACCAAGGAGTGATGCTTTTGAACTGTGGTGTTGGAGAAGACTCTTGAGGGTCCCTTGGGCTGAATGGAGATCAAACCAGTCCATCCTAAAGGAAATAAGCCCTGAATATTCATTGAAAGACTGATGCTGAAGCTGAAACTCAAATACTTTGGCCATCTGATGGGAAGAACTGACTCAATGAAAAGACCCTGATGCTGGGCAAGACTGATGGCAGGAGGACAAGGGGATGACAGAGAATGAGTTAGATGGATGGCATCACCGACTCAATGGACATGAGTTTGAGTAAATTGCGGGAGTGGTGATGGACAGGGAAGCCTGGTGTGCTGCAGTCCATGGGGTCACAAAGAATTGGACACAACTGAGTGATTGAACTGAAGTGAGCTGAACTGAATTGTCAGTCTAAATAATTCAGTTATTTATAAAATATCCACTTTAGATATTAGGGTGAATTATTGGGTAATATCTTAAGTTATATACTCTAAGTATGGAGTTTTCCCCAAAATTAAAAACAGAAATACCATATGATTGAGTAATTCCATTTATGGGTATTTTTTCAAAGTGTGTAATGAGATAAGCTGTGGCATGGATAGATTATTACTCAGCCAAAAAGAAGAATGAAACTTGTCATTTGTGAGAAAATGAATGGACCTAGAGACCCAGAGTGTTTTATTGGAGAAGGAAATGGCAACCCACTCCAGTGTTCTTGCCTGGAGAATCTCAGGGATGGGGAACCTGGTGGGCTGCCGTCTCTGGGGTCGCACAGAGTCAGACATGACTGAAGTGACTTAGCAGCAGCAGCAGCAGAGGATTTTATGCTAAGGAAAATAAGTCAGACAGAGTAACAAATACAGTAGATGTTACTTGAATGTGTAAACTGAAAATCAAAACCAGCAAAACCAAAATAACCAAACAGTCATGTAGTCATCGAAACAGAGAACGAAGAAGTGATTTCCAGAGTGGAGAGGGATGTGGTGATGAGAGAGCTGAGTGAGAGAGATTAAGACTTACAAACTTACCTTATAAGATAAATGAGTTTGGAAGAGAAAATGTACACCATGAGTACATAGACAATGAAAATAGTCCTTTGGGGAGCTGCAATAAAAGAGCAGGAGAAATATAAAGGAATGAAAACTAAAATTTAAAGAGCCTTTTGGAGATAAATCCTCTGTGTTAGAAGAAAAGAGAGAAACACTTAAGCTACAAATGGAGATAATGATGGATCATGAACTTTTACCCTGAAAGCAGACTGAGTTCTGAAAAATCCTGACATACAAATCTTAAAAGATCTAGGGTAATACTGATCTCCTATGACTACTGGAATAAGCAGATGTGAGAAAACAGAATTCTTAAAGATAATGACAAGAGAGATGTTAGAAATAAATTTGCAGTTCCTTAAACACCAAAGCATGGGCAGCTGCGACTGGTGCACTAAGCACGGCCAAGAGGAGCTACCCCACGTCCGAGGTCAGGGGCAAAGGCCGGGAGGACCCCATGCACAAAGGGCAGCAGCCAAGAGGAGTTATCCCATGTCCAAGGTCAGGGGCAGAAGCGGAAAGTGCCAGGTTGCAATGGCACAGGAACGGGCTAAGAGGAGCCACCCCACATCCGAGGCAGGGGCAGTGGCTGTGGCAGGCGCAGGAGGGCCTAGAGGAGCCACCTCAGGTTGAAGGCCAGGAAGGGCAGCGGTGAGAAGATCCACCCTCATCCAAAGAGCGGTAAGGCTGCAGGCACAGGAGGGCCTGAGGCGCTTTCTCAGGTTGAAAGTCAGCACGGTGGTGGTGAGGAGATATCCCTTATGCCCAAAGTAAGGAGAAATGGCTGTGCAAGTAAGATGGTAGGTGTCTCAAGAGGGCATCAGAGGGGAGACACACTGAAACCATACTCACAGAAAACTAGTCAATCTAATCACACTAGGACCACAGCCTTGTGTAACTCAGTGAAACTAAGCCATGCCCACAGGGCAAACCAAGACGGCAGAGTCATGGTGGAGAGGTCTGACAGACTGTGGTCCACTGGAGAAGGGAATGACAAGCCACTTCAGTATTCTTGCCTTGAGAACACCATGAACAGTATGAAAAGGCAAAATGATACGATACTTATAGAGGAACTCCCAGGTCAGGAGGTGCCCAATATACTACTGGAGATCAGTGGAGAAATAACTCCAGAAAGAATGAAGGAATGAAGCCAAAGCAAAAACAATACCCAGCTGTGGATGTGACTGGTGATAGAAGAAAGGTCCAATGCTGTAAAGAGCAATATTGCATAGGAACCTGGAATGTCAGGTCCATGAATCAAGGCAATTTGGAAGTGGTCAAACAAGAGATGGCAAGAGTGAACGTCGACATTCTAGGAATCAGCAAACTAAAATGGACTGGAATGGTGTATTTAACTTGGATGACCATTATATCTACTATTGCAGGCAGGAATCCCTCAGAAGAAATGGAGTAGCCATCATGGTCAACAAAAGAGTCCGAAATGCAGTACTTGGATGCAATCTCAAAAACGACAGAATGCTCTCTGTTGTTTCCAAGACAAACCATTCAATATCACAGTTATCCAAGTCTATGCCCCAACCAGTAACGCTGAAGAAGCTGAAGTTGAATGGTTCTATGAAGACCTACAAGAACTTTTTGAACTAACATCCAAAAAAGATGTCCTTTTCATTATAGGGGACTGGAATGCAAAAGTAGGAAGTCAAGAAACACCTGGAGTAACAGGCAAATTTGGCCTTGGGATGCGGAATGAAGCAGGGCAGAAGCTAATAGAGTTTTGCCAAGAAAATGCACAGGTCACAGCAAACACCCTCTTCCAACAACACAAGAGAAGACTCTACACATGGACATCACCGGATGGTCAACACTGAAATCAGACTGATTATATTCTTTGCAGCCAAAGATGGAGAAGCTCAATACAGTCAAACAAAAACAAGACCAGGAGCTGACTGTGGCTCAGGTCATGAACTCCTTATTACCAAATGCTGACTTAAACTTGAAGAAAGTAAGGGAAATCGCTTGGAGAAGGCAGTGGCACCTCACTCCAGTACCCTTGCCTGGAAAATCCCATGGACGGAGGAGCCTGGTGGGCTGCAATCCATGGGGTCACTAAGAGTCAGGCACGACTGAGTGACTTCACTTTCACTTTCATGCATTGGAGATGGAAATGGCAACCCACTCCAGTGTTCTTGCCTGGAGAATTCCGAGGGATGGGGGAGCCTGGTGGGCTGCCGTCTATGGGGTTGCACAGAGTCGGACACAACTGAAGCGACTTAGCAGCAGGGAAAATCACTAGACCATTTAGGTATGACCTAAATCAAATCCCTCATGATTATATAGTGGAAATGAGAAAGAGATTTAAGGGCCTAGATCTGATAGAAGGTGCCTGATGAACTATGGAATGAGGTTCGTGACATTGTACAGGAGACAGGGATCAAGACCATCCCCATGGAAAAGAAATGCAAGAAAGCAAAATGGCTGTCTGGGGAGGCCTTACAAATAGCTGTGAAAAGAAGAGAAGGGAAAAGCAAAGGAGAAAAGGAAAGATATAAGCTTCTGAATGCAGAGTTCCAGAGAATAGCAAGAAGAGATAAGAAAGCCTTCTTCAACAATCAATGCAAAGAAATAGAGGAAAACAACAGAATGGGAAAGACTAGAGATCTCTTCAAGAAAATTAGAGATAACAAGGGAACATTTCATGCAAAGATGGGCTCGATAAAGGACAGAAATGCTATGGACCTAACAGAAGCAGAAGATATTAAAAAGAGGTGGCAAGAATATACACAGAAGAAATATACAAAAAGATCTTCATGACCAAGATAATCACGATGGTGTTGATCACTCACCTAGAGCCAGACATCCTGGAATGTGAAGTCATGTGGGCCTTATAAAGCATCACTACAAACAAAGCTAGTTTAGGTGACGGAATTCCAGTTAAGCTATTTCAAATCCTGAAAGATGATGCTGTGAAAGTGCTGCACTCAATATACCAGCAAATTTGGAAAACTCAGCAGTGGCCACAGGACTGGAAAAGGTCAGGTTTCATTCCAATCCCAAAGAAAGGCAATGCCAAAGAGAGCTCAAACTACTGCACAATTGCACTCATCTCACATGCTAGTAAAGTAATGCTCAAAATTCTACAAGCCAGGCTTCAGCAATACGTGAACCGTGAACTTCCTGATGTTCAAGCTGGTCTTAGAAAAGGCAGAGGAACCAGAGATCAAATTGCCAACATCCACTGGATCATGGAAAAAGCAAGAGAGTTCCAGAAAAACGTCTATATCTGCTTTATTCACTATGCTGAAGCCTTTGACTGTGTGGATCACAATAAACTGTGGAACATTCTGAAAGACATGGGAATACCAGACCACCTGACCTGTCTCTTGAGAAATCTGTATGCAGGTCTGGAAGCAACAGTTAGAACTGGACATGGAACAACAGACTGGTTCCAAATAGGAAAAGGAGTGCATCGAGGCTATATATTATCACCCTGCTTATTTAACTTAAATGCACAATACATCATGAGAAACGCTGGACCAGAAGAAACACAAGCTAGAGTCAAGATCGCTGGGAGAAATACCAAGAACCTCAGATATGCAGATGACACCACCCTTATGGCAGAAAGTGAAGAGGAACTAAAACGCCTCTTGAAGAAAGTGAAAGAGGAATGTGAAAAAGTTGGCTTAAAGCTCAACATTCAGAAAACGAAAATCATGGCATCCGGTCCCATCACTTCATGGAAAATAGATGGGGAAACAGTGGAAACAGTGTCAGGCTTTATTTTTTGGGCTCCAAAATCACTGCAGATGGTGACTGCAGCCATGAAATTAAAAGACACTTACTCCTTGGAAGAAAAGTAATGACCAACCTAGATAGCATATTCAAAAGCAGAGACATTACTTTGCTGACTAAGGTCCATCTAGTCAAGGCTATGGTTTTTCCAGTAGTCATGTATGGATGTGAGATGGACGTAAGAATTGGACTGTGAAGAAGGCTGAGCACCAAATAATTGACACGTTTGAACTGTGATGTTGGAGAAGACTCTTGAGAGTCCCTTGGACTGCAAGGAGATCCAACCAGTCCATTCTGAAGGAGATCAGTCCTGGGATTTCTTTGGAAGGAATGATGCTAAAGCTGAAACTCCAGTACTTTGGCCACCTCACGCAAAGTGTTGACTCACTGAAAACGACTCTGTTTCTGGGAGGGATTGTTAGCAGGAGGAGAATTGGACGACAGAAGATGAGATGGGCTGGATGGCATCACTGACTCAATGGAAGTGAGTCTGGGTGAACTCCAGGAGATGGTGATGGACAGGGAGGCCTGGTGTGCTGCGATTCATGGGGTCACAAAGAGTCAGGCATAATTGAGTGACTGAACTGAACTGAACTGAACTGAAACAACAAAGACTGAGTGGTGGAAGGGGGAAATGATCCTGGTGGTGGACACTAAGGTGACTGGCTTATGACAATTTATTAAGTTCTACCTCTGTTGAGGGGGTTACTTTATACATATGTATTTTTACAAAAAGTTATTTTGAAAGTTACAAATAGATTAAAAAGTTAATGAAAAACTTACTTATAAATATGGAACCTATAGATACATACAGATACATAAAGATAAAACTGTAGATAAAACTAATATTCAATCAACACAGCAAAACAACTGAAGCTGTACTAAATGAGGACTCTCAGGACAGAGGCAATGAGGCCTCCCCTGGTCTGGTCCAGATGAAGCTCCTGGTGCTGTGAGGGCTCCATCCCCTCTGTGGTCCAGGATGATGTCCAGGTCCAGGTCTTCAGGGATTTAGAGCAGAGCCTGCAACACCAACACAGGTGATGGAGTTCCTGGGAGGTGCAGAGTCAGACAGAGGAGGGCTACCTAGGGAGGGTGTGCAGGACCCAGAAGACATCCCAGGATCTAGACTTGGCTTTGGGGCTCAGATCTGCAGGGCACTGGGTCTGTTTGCTGCTCTTTGCTGAGAGTACTGTCTGTTAGTAAGGAGTGTCTAGAACTGTCCGACAGGAGCAAGTACACCTGGGCATCTGGCTGGCAAACCTCAACTGATGGGTCCCCTGGACAGTGAGACTCAGGCAAAGGAACAGGGGACTTGGGATTCAGGACTGAAATCTTGGGTCCCCCTTTCCTCTAGGCCCTGGGAGGAGTAAGAGGTCAGATGACACAAAGGGTAGGAGAACTTACCCACCCATCCTACACTCAGTACAACTGCTCCTGAGACCTGAGAATTGGAAATGGACAGACATCTGGAGTCTCTGTTTTCCTGAATAATCATTTCTAAACCCCAACCAAACTCTCCTGAGGTATATTATTTAAAACTTTTATATTATAAAAAGTACATTTTATGTTTATCATATTACAACATTAAAATTTGAGAGAAGATATTTCTTTACACTGTTGGTGGGAATGCAAACTAGTACAGCCACTATGGAGAACAGTGTGGAGATTCCTTTAAAAATTGGAATTAGAACTGCCTTATGACCCAGCAATTCCACTGCTGGGCATACACATCAAGGAAACCAGAATTGAAAGAGACATGTGTACCCCAGTGTTCATCACAGTACTGTTTATAATAGCCAGGACATGGAAGCAACCTAGATGTTCATCAGCAGATGAATGGATAAGAAAGCTGTGGTACATACGCACAATGGAGTATTACTCAGCCATTAAAAAGAATACATTTGAATCCATTCTAATGGGGTGGATGAAACTGAGCCTATTATACAGAGTGAAATAAGCCAGAAAGAAAAACACCAATACAGTATACTAACACATATATATGGAATTTAGAAAGATGGTAATGATAACCCTGTATGTGAGACAGCAAAAGAGACACAGATGTATAGACCAGTCTTTTGGACTCTGTGGGAGAGGGAGAGGGTGGGATGATTTGGGAGAATGGCATCAAAAGATGTATAATATCATATATGAAATGAATCGCCAGTCCAGGTTCAATGCATGATACTGGATACTTGGGGCTGGTGCACTGAGATGACCCAGAGGGATGATATGGGGAGGGAGGAGGGAGAGGGCTTCAGGATGGGGAACACATGTATACCTGTGGTGGATCCATGTTGATGTATGGCAAAACCTATACAATATTGTAAAGTAATTAACCTCCAGTTAAAATAAATCAATTTATATTAAAAAAAAACAATGATGAAATAAGATATATTATTAATGACAGACTTGGAAACAAAATAAAAGGAACATGAGTAACTTGAATCCTGCCACTCATCCCAAGTGTGCTGCTCAGTTGCTTCAGTCATGTCCGACTCTGTGCAACCCTATGGATGACAGCCCACCAGGTTCCTCAGTCATTGGGACTCTTCAGGCAAGAACACTGGAGTGGGTTACCATTTACTTCTCCAGTGGATCTTCCATACCCAGGGATAAAACCCTTTTCTTGTGTCTCCTGAATTGGCAGGAGGGTTCTTTACCACCATCTCAAGTGCACAAAGGACTCAATTGCTTTCTGATGTGTCTTTAGTTGGACACATACACAGAAGAATCTACAGAACCTCCAAATTCAGGTTGAGAGATGCTTCCCTGAGGTGACATAGGATCCCAGGGTTCCAGACCCCAGATTCGGGCACCCCTCGCCTGGCTGGGACCCTCAGGACCAGGGAGCATCCACAGAGATGTAGAGCTGCCAGGTGACGCCCTGCCTACACAACCTCTGGGCACCTGTGTCTCCTTCACTCTGTTCCCAGAGCCCAGGACTGGGGAGGGCAGGGCTGCCCCAACCTCTCTCTGCAGCTGGTGATGGACTAGGGATGCCCCCTGCTGCCTTTAGGGGGTTGGGAGGGCAGAGCTGGATTTTGCAGAGGGAGATGAGGAAACCCCGGGCCCGGGAGGGGGGAGATCTTTAAAGAGAACACTCTGGAACAGCAGCTCCTGGACTCCTGCACATGGTAGCCCCCACAGTGCTCCCTAGGCTCCCCGCAAATGTAAGAGCTGCCAGAGGAGCCAGTCCAGCAACCTCGGGAGGCATCTGTGGATGGGACCTGTGCCCTGGGGAGATATGCTCAGGGCATCCTCCACTCATCTGCACAGATTGTTACCACCATCTTGTCTCTACGTTTGTGGTGACACACAGCAGCAGACCCTAGGGTTTCTGCTGGTGATTCTAAAGCACCAAGAAGTGTGTGGGGTCATGACAGAGACACAGGCCCTCGTCTGCCTCACCTTTCACCCCAGGTCCTACATTCACTCTTGCTCTTCCAGGTCTTCCTCATCTCCACTGACTTCTCCTGAAGCAATCTTCAAAAAGATGACCAGAGATTTTTTTGGTATCTGGAAGGAAGAGATCAGTCAAACAGGTCCAATCCCTTCCAGGGCAGGAAAGCAACCATATGGGGCAGCTCAGACTTCATGGGGGTCCTTCAGCCATGTGGGTACAGACCTGCTGACTCCAGTCTCAACTCCTGCTCAGGCCACTGATGGTGATGAAGCCAGGTTCAACGGTGCAGACATGAGGTCAGGAGTAGGGAAATGCTAAGAAAATGGGGGAACAGGGCTGAAGATATATTCATAGATTCTATATAAGCTCCCAGGTCCCCAAGTGCCTACAAGAGACCAGGTCCTGCAGAAGGATAATCAGAAAAAGAGGGAAAGAGGAGAAAGAAAAGGGTTGCAAAGAAGAGTCTATTGATCAGAATAAGAGAGAACATTTTTAAAAGATATGAAAGAAGAAATAAATGACCTCTATAGTCTTGCTCTCCTCCAGATCTTCAATATGTGTCATGCAGTTTCCTTGTGTCTGAGGACAGCACTCAGACACTGAGTGCTGACTCTAAACCCTACAGGCGTGGGAAAGCAAAAGGGGTGTGACCAGGGGATCCTGTGCTCCTCACAACCTGGCCTTGGGACCCCTGGTGCCCTTTTCTCCAGGGACCTCCAGGGCCTCAGTGTTTCACTTCTGCAATGAAAATGTGGGTCTTTGGCATCCAACATCCTGTTGCCACCCTCAGCTTGTCTACAAGTGATGAGGAATGACACCATTTCCACATGTTCCTCCTCCAGATGGTCACTGTTTCCACACATCTCTGTTCATGACCTTGCTTGCCTCCTTCTCCCGCTGTTTCCCCTCTACTTTCATCATTTCTCTCCTAGTCACTGTTTTTTTCCTTCCTCCTTGAGCCTCCACCAACCTTAGAGGTCTCCAACATGGAAACATTAGAAAAAGGACCATGGGTGTATGGCAACCATTTCTAATCAGTCCATTACTTAATTAAACAATCCATCACTCCCAGGAAAGCCCTGACATGGCCAGGAGACTCTTCTGAGCCCTAGGGGAGGGAAGGACAAAAAGTTCACATAACAGAGACTATCCCGTTGCCTGACGTGATCTCAGTGGCCTGGGAGATACTTCACGCTCTCAGCAACACCTTAAGTTTCCCAGACCCTAAGAGATGATAGAGGCAAACATTTTCAATTTCATTTAGCCAGAAATGGAAAAAAGAAATACAAAAATATATATGTAACCCCTAAGGACTCCAAATAGACCCAATAATCTGGAGAACTAATTTCAATGTTTCTCACTTCCTGATTTCAAAATACATTATAAAGATACAGGGATAAAAGCTGTATGATAGTGACAGAGAAACACATACATAGCCCTAAAGACCAGAATAAAGAGCCCCAAGTAAACTCATGGATATAGGGTCAAATGAAATTCACCAAGTTTCAAAGACAAGAAAAGAGTGAAAGCATAGTCTCTTCAACAATCAGTAGGATGAAAAGATAACCTACAGAAAAATTACAAACAATATATGAGAAAGGGAGATCATACTCAAATTATGTTAAAAAAAATACCACAACTCAAATGTAAAACAAGTAAAAAAAAAAAAGTAAATAAACGAGTTGAGGAGTGTGCAAAAGATGGTGATCAAAACCACCAAGAGCTTCTGTCTGGAGGGAGTATTGGACTCTGAGATGAGCAATCACCTTGAGTCCTGCTGCTCTGAGTCTCTGACCTAGGTCTGGTCAGTCCCAGGAGACCAGGTCAGTAGGGCTCCGGGAACATATGTAAAGAAAGCCAGCAGCCCCTTCACAGTCTCTAGAATCTGCAGCCATGCTGCTCTCAAGGGGCACATGGGCTGCTCTCACGGGGAAGCACCTGCAGCACAGAATCTTTGGGGGAGAGGGTGCTGAGATGAACTCCAGCAGACTTAGCCCAGGCAGGGACGCAAGAGCACGTGTGCTCTGACTCATCCAACCCTGAGAGCACCCTTCATACGAGGAATAAACAGTGAGGACAAACATGAGGGCAAGCCACACATCCTGAAAATGCACAGGGAGAGAGTTCATGTCTCACCCCCACCTGACACTCACTGTAAGAACTTGGTCTCCAGTGTCAAGTGACTATGAGACTTTGGTGCCCACTACACTATGGCCATCATAGGAGAATTTAAACATGAAGCCAAAGTCACTCGTGCATACTACACTGCAGGTAATAACCAGAAGCCAAGCTTTCATATTTGGCAGGTGAAAAGACAAGGAACAAGGGGTCTTGTGAGAAAGGATATTTCTAAATGGAAAAGCAAGAAGAAATGACTATAAGCACAACAGAATAAACTACATGGCACATAGCTCTATTATATTGTTAAAATATGAAAAGAACAAACCACAACTCCAGACATATTTCCTTCTTCTTCCTCAGTTTATATTCATCTCTGAAGGAGCAGGTGTAACTCAAACGGTCCAGGCACGCTCTTCCTCTAAATCCCGCCTGAGAGTTGTTCCCTACCTGCATTTTCTTCTGCATCACTGCTGCCAATACTCTCCAGAAAAACAGTCTGTAGGAAGACAACTATGAGCAATAATACAGTTATTATACAAGTTGACCTACCCATTTCTCCTCCTCCACTTGGCTCACACAGCATCTCCCCAGTCTTCCCTCCAGGCTCACAGACCTCCCCTGTGCTTTGTGGAGTCATAGCCCTTCAACAAGATGGTGATCACATTTGAACATACTCACATGAGAAAGAGAGGCTGAGAGAATTATCTTTTAACCTTACATTTCTATAGGCCCAATACAGCTCTTACATTCACGCTTACAAAGCTGAAATTCCAAGGCTTATGGACACTTTTGAAATATGGCTAGTGTGACCAAGCAATGTGTGGTTGTTGTGATTGTTTCAATATAACAAGTTAAGTATTGTTGAAATATGTTAATTATAGATAGGAAGCTCTAGCTAATGGCTACTACACTGGAAAGTTCAGCACTAAGAGCTCCACAGACAAGGAATCAGCAACTAATTGCCTGTTCTGGTTTTTATTTTGGAGCAGGCAATGGCACCCCACTCCAATATATGATGGCCTGATAAGATCATTCATATGTAGGTATATCTGGGGCTCTTGAACCCAGTCTAGGCACTGGGAGAGTGCTTGTGAACATCCCAATAGTACTGGAGTGGGTAGCCATTCCCTTCTTCAGGGGATCTTCCCAGCCCAGGAATTGAGGAACCCAGGTCCCCTACATATCAGGTGGATTCTTTACCCGCTGAGCCACAAGTGAAGCTTGAGAATACTGGAGTGGGTAGACTATCCCTTCTCTAGCAGATCGCCCTGACTCAGGAATTGAACCAGGATATCCTGCATCGTGGGCAGATTCTTCAACAATTGAGCTATCAGTGAAGCCCTAGTAAGGTGAACACTCAGATTCAAAGAAAATTATCAGGAAGGAGCTCATTTGTGGGCAGAGGTAAAGGGTATGGCCCAGCACTCGTGTACTACAAGTAACCAGAAAGTAGGTATGGAGGGAAGGGAGGGAATATTCACTCCCTTCATGAGCCCATCTTCCCCATCCCTGACTCTAGAGGACCCAAGCAAGGCAGTGGAAAGGGCTTATTAGGAAGTAAAAGATTTGTGCACTGAAAACCACAGAACACTGTTGAAAGAAAGAAGAAATAAGTAATTGGAATACTGTACCGTATTCATAGACTGGAATATTTAGTGTTGTTGACCTTCCTATACTCTTAAAAGTGAGGTACATATATATTGAAATCACTTACAAAATCCCATGTCATTTTCATAAAATGGGGAAAAAAATCTCCCAAACTATGGGGTGGGAGGTGGGAGGGGGGCTTCGGCATTGGGAGATTGTGTTCACCTGTGGCTGATTCATGTCAATGTATGGCAAAACAAATACAGTATTGTAATGTAGAATAAAGTATTAAAAAGTAAATAAATAAAAGTGCCTAAGGTTAATGTAAAAAATAAAATAAAATAAAACTTACGGAACCCAGAAGAAACCCAAAGAGCAAAAACAGTCTTGAAAGCAAAGAACAACAATGGGGCCTTCAGGCTTCCTGAATTCAAAACAGGCAAGAACACCACAGCAGGCAAAACTGTGTTCTACCTGCAGCTAAACAGGCAGAGAGACCAATGAATTGTAAGGAGGGGATCTTGAATAAACTGACACCTGTGGCCAAATGATATTTGCTAAGGTTCTAAAATTATCAAGTGAAGAAAGGATAATCTCCTCAAAAATCAATAGACAGGCAACCAAAAAAATCAAAGAAATATCAGCAAACTTTGTATCTGAATAAAGGGCCAGTATCCAGAATATATAAGCAACTGCTAAAACTCAACTTCAAAATAATATCAGGTAAATAACTGACTTTAAAATATGTTCAAAAGCTTCAATAGACATTTCTTCACAGAAGACATAGAAGTGATCAATATATATAGGAAATGTCTAAGTAGCAAGTGGAGTACTTAGTGGAAATGGAAACCAAGTCAAAAGGAGGTATCACCTTTCAGGATGTGTATACGAAGAAAATAACAGATGTTGGCAAGAATGTAGAGAAGTGAGAGAAGTGGAGCTTCTGTGCCTGTTGGTAGGAATGATAAATGGCACAGCCATTATGGAACAGGTTGGAAGTCCCTCAAAAATTATTAAGAAAATTATCATAATATCTAGCAATCACTAATTTGAGTTTATGTCCAAAGGAGATAAAACTAGAATGTTCAGAAGATATCTACAATTTCATATCCATTGCTGCATCGTACACAACAATCAAGATAGAAAAACTGCTCAGTGTCCAGGGGCAGATAAATCAAGAATGAAAAATGTGGTGCATACATATACTGGAATGTGACTTAGTCTTTAAAAATGAAGGCAATCTTGTCATTTGAAGCAAAGTGGGAAGCTATTGGTAAGGGTGAAATAAGCTAGTCACAGGAGGACAAATACTGAACAATTCCATTTACCTGCCTTATCTAAAGGAAAGTTCAGGGAAGCAGAGAATAAAAGGGTGGATCCAAGACCTGGAAGAGGTTGACACAGGGAGTGTCTATTCAGTGGTTACAGGATTTTAGTGGCAGGATGGGAAAATTCTAGAGACATGCTAAACAACATGGTGCATTGAATTAACAGGACAGACTAGACACTTCAGAGGGTAATAGGCAAAGCTGGAATAAACTTCCTCCATTTATGCCTGAAGCCTCCTCCTTTCTCAGGTTCCTCTAAAACTGGATGTTGCTTGTGGATACCCGGGGCTCCCTGCAGAAGGAAGGAGCCTCCCTAGTACTGGGGCCCTTGGATGAAGGGAGGGGAGATTAATTCTGAGGCTCCAATAGAGTTTGAATGAGGGAAGTGGCAGAGTGATGAATCATGAGCAATCAAAATGCTATAAGACCTACTAAGTGATGAGATTTACTATTAAATGAAGGTGTGGTTGACCCAGTAAGGGGGATTCTGAAACACAGATTTGCTCATTAAGACTCTTATAGGACTTCCATGGTGGCTCAGTGGTTAAGAGTCTACCTGACAGTGCAGGAGACAGGAGTTCAAGCCCTGATCTGGAAAGATTCCACATGCTGTGAGCAACTAAACCATGTACCACAACTACTGAGCCCACGTGCCAAAGCATGGAAGCCCAAGAGCCCTGGAAGCCATGCTCTGCAACAAAGAAGCCACGACAGTGAGAGGCCTATGCTCCCCAGCTAGAGAGTTGCCCTTGCTCTCCATAAGCAGAAAGAAGCCTGGGCAGCAACAAAGGCCAAGAACAGCCAATACAACTGTAATAAAAATTAAAAAGAATCCTGTAACCATCTTCCTCGGTAGTGATGGGATTTGTCTTGCTGGGAAAAGGATGTTCACTTGGTATAAAATCAATGGATACAGTGAATGTATATAGTTTGTTCACTTTTTATACACATAAACATTCATGGTGCATTGTGATGGGAAATATTTTTAGGCTGACACCAGTAAAAGTGACGTTTAGGGTGACAGATATAGAGGAAAACACAACACAAAAAATTAAACACACAAAGAATCACACTATTCTTTATACATAAAAACACACCCAGTCCCATGGACACAAACCTACACTATTAACCATAATACAGCTTCTTCCTGAAACTACAGTAATCATCCACATTGATCTCTTGTAAATTACTTTCTATTACCAGGGCCCCTATTTCCAGCAGGAATTTGGAATCAGTTTGGCCTCTACACTAAAACCAGCGAGAAAGCCCCAACTTTCTCATCTACAAAGTTTTTTTTCTCCCAAAGTTAATGATTCTAGAATACATACCACTTTCACAGCCTGACAGGGCCGCCTGCAAGTACAGAAGAGAAGACACTATGAGGGTAATATCACATAGATGCATTCTCTTTCGTTCATTTGGGGACGTAGGAAACATGATGAAGAGCAGTGTGGAGTCCAGGGAACCCAGAAGATCAGCGCACACACACTCAGGATGAAAGGCAAGACTTTTCCTGGAGGATGGAATTCCAAGTCCATTAGGCTGGAAATTGCAGAATTCTTTTCCTAGAAGAAATGTTGCTGCAGGAGAGAGAAATCTATACTCTACAGAGTGTAATGGATGCTAACAATTTTAGTATTTGTGGACTGAGGAATCATGAGTTGGTAATAAGACTATCATCTACATTATCCCACCCAAGGGAATTGTCTCTATCTGAAACAAAACCCCTCAGACTCACAACTTAATTCTACTGAAAGAGAAAGGAAACAATATTTCTATCTCAGACCAGAAAAAAAAAAAAAAAAAAAAAAACAGCTTGCCTTGTAGAAACACTGAGTCTCTTCTGTGTTGTCACATGGTGAGTTGACTGGCAGGTCCTCAGTAAAGTCCAGAGGGACACAGAGTACCTTTTAGAACACTGGTGAGGCTGTTCAGGAATCATTCAGGGGATTTTCTCTTTGTGTGGACATGGGGTGGTGTGTACAGATGTGAGAGGTTAATAAGCATGAGGTGAACTTGTGTTCATCCATCCTCTTTGGAGGAGGAAGGAAAATAAAGGAGAGGGAAAAGGAAATGAAAATAGAACTTTGGCTTTCTAGCTAGAGGAACCTAATCAACATGAAATATTCAATCTAAAAAAGGGAAAGCTCTATAATGTGTGTATTGTTCAATGAAAGAGACCCCTGATTCCTCCTGCTTATTGTGAGCTCCTGCTAAATTACCACTGTCCCTTGATTTTTCCCAGATCACTCTTCTCCAGGATCTACAGTTGCCGATATTCTACTCATCATGTTTTCTATGAGACTTTGTACTTGATTAAAAGTGATCTCTGTTAGAGAACTGAATTCAACATTGGGCAAAGTATGTTATTCTCTTAATTCATTAATCAATTTTCTTAAATGAAATCAATATTTGGCAATACTGAATTCCTGCCATTTAATAAGAGCCACTATGAATGATATCATATTTTTCTATCAATATTTGTTTTCTATAGTGTGCATGTCCACTGAGTCAGTTCCTGTCCACCTTTACAAGGGCAATATGTATAGTGGGAAAGTTGATTATAGAAAGCACAGTTCCTCCAGCAGGTCTTCCTGGGGAGCTAGAGGGTATACAGAGTTACAGTCAGGACATGGGTGAGGATGCTTATCAATCACTCAGTGTTTCTTTTCTTCTTTCTTTTTTCCCCCTTTTATTTGACGGGGACATAGGGTTGAGTGTATGAAGGAGGGAGGTTAGTAGCTATGGACCGAGCTGCTATTGAATCATCCTTTTGCTGGATGAAGGAGAACCAAGGAGAGGAGAAGGAAAGAAATGAAACAGAGTTTCTGCATTTGACTAGGGATAACCTAAATGATTGGGGGAGAGGGGGAAGTAACACTAAAATGCATGCCAACTTTCAATTACAGAGACTCATGACTCTCCTGCTTGTTTAGAGCATCTGCTAAGTGGTCCCTGTCTTCTGGATTTTTCTCAGATCATCGCCTCCTCAGGATCCACATTTATAGTTACTGAATTTAATATATTTTCTCTCAGACTTTGTTCTTGATTAAAAGCAAACTCTGTTAGAGGACTGAATTCAATCCTTCATTTCCAAATAGCTATTATTAATCATGTGATATTCTTTCCCAGTCTTCATTTTCCAAATAATGTTTGCATGCCCACGGAGTCAGTGGCTGTTCACACTCACAGAAGTCATAGGTTTAGTGGACAGTTCATTATAGAGAGAAAACATAGGCTGAATGCTGACTTTGTCTAACCCAGCTGTTCAGGAGATTACAACAAAAGTAATGGTCATTAGACTAACTACCAAGTTCCACTGTGTGATCTATTTGACACCTTCCATTGACTGTGTGCTACAGGGTCTAATCAATGTAAGGTTTATGGTAATGTCACCCAGTACAATGAAATATTTCCCTGATATAATCTGCTCTTGTTCTTGTTTAAGCAATGACACTTAGCATGAACACATACATATGACCAACATTGTCTACACAAGACCACACAGCTCTCAAGATCTGAGAGTGGACCAGGAAGATATGACCCCATGGTGCCTTTTACCCTAGTGACTGTGTCAAAGTTGGCTGTCAATCCACCTTTGGTTGCCCTGGGTTTCATCACAACTGAGCCTACCTTAAAATGAGTCTGGAACTCTGGAGCTGCTAGTACTTCCAGGCATGGACATAGATGCAGGGACCTCCTTGCTCCATGACTGAGGATCGTGGCTGAGCAATAAGTGCAGGTCAGGGATCCAGAGCAGACATTCTGGGACCACCCATAGGTCCCCAGTTTGGCTTGTCCATTTAGGAGGTCAAGAGCTTGGGCTGTTTTTCTCAGCATAATCTCCATTTGAGGAAAATAAATATTGACCAAACTTGAGGAATGGCTGAGTTGATGAAAGAGTCAGGTAATATATAGACAATGTCCAGTGGTGATGAGATGTGTTGAGAAAGTTCACAGTTGACTTGTGCTGTGCAAGAGGGAAACATCTCCTGAGGAAACACACGCACATAGAGCTTCAGAATCACACGACATGGGCCCCCAAACCTGATTCACACAAACCCACAGTATCTAAATGATGTAACTGTTTCCAAGGACAATAGAACACAGACATTGTTCTTTTCTGGGAGATCAGTCTCTTCTCTGCACCCCCAGTCCTCACCCCCTGTAGGAATCAAGCATCAGGGTGCCTCTTCAACCAGGGCCAGAAAGATAGCCCCACCTTCATCAGCTAGACTGTTTCTCAGAAGAGGGATGATCCCTGAATATTTACCATGTTCATAGACTGCTCCATATGCCTGTGATTAGAGAGAAGCAAACAGTGTGAGGGTGTTAGCATCATGTTTTCTCTGCAGTAAGTGTTGTTTTCTGATTCTGGTCCTCAGATAACTAAAACTCTTTAAGTCAATGCACCACTACCACCACTCCACCCCACCCCCATCCCCGCAAAAAAAAAAAAAAAAGAGGAGAGGACCCCTGTTGAAAAGCCTGGATTATTTCACATAAGACATCTCAGTTTAATTTGAACAGCAATTACAAATTCATTTTTGGAGCAGGAAACATTTCTAATGAGGAATGTACCTAGAGTAGTAACTGATGTTGTCTTTTTTAATGTCCTTTTGAATCAAATCTGTGTTGATAATAGAGTCATCCTCAATATTTCCCCAGGCAAAGACTTGCATACATCAGTGATAATGAATGTTGTCAGATTAGTATAACTATATCCAACTGAATAAAAAATAAGGAAATGAAGCAATAATTTTATCCCAGATAAAGCCAGGTGAGCTTGCCTTCAGGGTACTCAGAGGGTGCTCCTCAGCCCAGGCCTCTAGTGCTTTCAACACCAGGTCCTCCTGAGGAGCTAGAGGGACACAGAATAGACATCAGGATGCAGGTGAGGCTGCTCACCAGTCACTCTGCATTTCATTTTTTGTTTGTTTGTTTGTTTGGTAGGAACATGGGGTGGAGTGTATGCATGAGAGAGGTTAGTAGCTGTGGACTGAGATGTGGTTGAATCATCTCTTTGCTGGATGAAGGAGAGCATTCTGCATTTAACTAGTGATATCCTAACCGATGAGGGAAAAACACTAAAGGGCATGCTAGCTTTCAATGACAGAGGCCCATGACACTACTGCCTATTTAGAGCTCCTGGTAAATCACACCTGTCTTCTGGATTTCTTCCTAGATCACGGCCTCCCCAGAATCCACAGTTGTAGCTACTGAACTCCCCAAGTCTTCTATGAGACTTTGTTTTTTATTAACAGCAAGCTCTGTTAGGACTGAATTCAATCCTACATTTCCAAATATCTATTATCAATCATGTGATATATTTCCCAATCTTCATTTTCCAAAGAATGCTTGCACATCAACTGACTCACTGGCTGTCCACACTCACAGAAGTCATACATTTACTGGGACATTTCATTATGGTGAGGAAACATGGGGGTGAACACTGACTCTCTCTGACCCAGCTCTGCAGGAGATTTACAACAAGAGTCATGCTCAGTAGGCTAACTATCACATTCCATTGTGGGATCTATTTGAAACCTCTCCTTGAGTGTATTCTAAAGAGTTTAGTTACTGTAAGGCTTATGGTAATGTCACTCAGTGCAATGAAATTTCACCCTGATGATAATCTGCTTTTTTTCCATCTTTAACCAATGACACTATAACTAAAAGATATAATCTACAGTGTTTACACAAGGCCATGCAACTCTCAGAATCTGTGAGTTGACCAGGAGGATATGAGTCCCGAGGTACTTTTCACACTAATAACTGTGCTAATTAAGTTGCCTATTAATCCACCTTTGCTTACACTGGGTTCTGTGATCACTGAGCCCACCTTATAATGATTGGCATGGTCTGGACTTCTAGAAGCTAGTACTTCCAGGCATAAACATAGATGCAGGGACCCCCTTGCTCTGTGACTAGGATTTCAAGGCTAAGTGGTCAGTGCAGGTCAGGGGTCCAGAGCAGATACTCTGGGACCACCCCTAGGTTCTCTGTGTGGCTTGTCCACTTAGGGAGGTCAAGGGCTGGGGCCATTTTGCTCAGCACCATCTCCATCTGAGGAAAATGAATATTAAGCAAACTTGAGGAATGGCTGAGCTGAGGAAAGAATCAGGTAGTGTATTGTCAATGTGCAGTGGCAATGAGAAGTGTTTAGAAAGCTTACAGTTGACTTGTGCTGTGTAAGAGGGAAACATCTGAGGAAACAAACACACAGAGCTTCAGAATCACACCACATGGGCCCACACCTGGTCCCTCTAACCTGATTCACACAAACCTACAGCATCTAAATGACGTAGCTATTTCCAGAGACCATAAAACACAGACATTGTTCTTTGCTGGGAGATCAGTCTCTTCTCTGCACCCCAAGCCCTCACTCCCTGTAGGAATCCAGCCTCAGGGTGCCTCTCCAGCCAGAGCTGGCAAGATAGCCCCAACTTCATCAACTAGACTGTTTCTCAGCAGAGAGGTGATCCCTGAATATTTACCATGTTCACAGGCTGCTCTGGATTCCTGTGATTACAGAGAAGAAAACACTGTGAAGGTGTCAGCATCATGCGTTCCCTTCAGTAAGTCTTTGTAATCTGAATGTGGTCCTAAGATAACTAAAACCCTTTAGTCAATGCCCCCAGTCCCCCAAAAAGGAGAGGACCCTTGTTGAAAAGGCTGGGCTCTTTCACTTAAGATCTTTCAGTTTCAAGGAGGAAAAAATCTTACTGAGGAAAGTACCTACAGTAGTAATTGATGGTGTTTTTAGTGTCCTTTTGAATCAGGTCTGTGTTGATAACAGATTTGACCTCAATATTTCACCAGCAAGGAATTGCATACATAAGTGTTAATATGCATTGTCAGATTACTATAACAGTATTTTGCTGAATGAAACATAAAGAAGTTAAGCAACAGCCTTTGTGAGACACAGACAGTTGAGCTTACCTCCAGGGCACTCAGAGGCGGTTCCTCAGCCCTGGCCTGGCGCAGTTCCAACACCAGGTCATCCTGGGGAGCTAGAGGGAAACAGAAGACTATCAGGACAAGGAGAGGCTGCTTACAAAGAACTCAGGTTTTTTGTTTGTTTATTTGATGGGACATGGGGTGGAATGTGTACAGGAGAGAGGTTAGTAACTATAGACTGGGCTGCTCTTGAATCCTCTTCTTTGCTGGATGAAGTACAACAAAGGAGACAAGCAGGAAGGCAATGAGAGAGTGCCTGCATTTAACTGGGGATAACCAAACCAATGGGAAAAGTGAAACATTACAATGCATGCCAGCTTTCAATAACAGAGACACATGTCCCTCCTGCCTGTTTAGAGCTTCTGATAAATCACACCTATCTTCTGGATTTCTTCCTAGATCACTGCATCCTCAGGATATGCTGTTTCAGCTATTGTACTTACCAAGTCTGTGAGACTTTAGTCTCGATTAAAAGCAAACTCTTGTTAGAGGACTAAATTCAATACTACCTTTCCAAATAGCTATTATTAATCATGAGATGTTATTTTCCAAACAATGTTTGCATGTCCAGTGAGTCAGTGCTGTTCACACTCACAGAAGTCATACTTTTAGTGGGACAGTTCATTATGGAGAGGAAGTATGGAGTGAACCTGACTGTCTCTGACCCAGCTGTGCATGAGATTTACAACAAGAGTCATGGTCACTAGACTATCACATTCCACTGTGAGCTTTATTTGACAAATTCCCTTGAGTGTGTACTACAGGGTTTAATCAATGTGAGGTTATGGTAATGTTACCCAGTACAGTGATGATAATATGCTTTTGTCCTTGTGTAAACAAAGACAGGGACACCAACACATATGACTTACACTCTATAAAATGCCACCCAACTCAGAATCTGTGAGTTTACCAGGAGGATGTGAGTCCCGAGATTCTTTTCCCAATAATGACTGTGTCAAAGTTGGCGTTAATCCACCTATGGTTACACTGGGTTCCTTGACCACTGCACCCACCTTATAATGATGTGCAGGATCTGGATCCCTGGACCTGCTAGTACCTCCAGGGATGGATATAGATGCTGGGACCCCCTTTCTGCATGACTGAGGATCACGTGGCTGACTGGTAGGAGCAGATTATTCATCCAGAGAAGCCAAATTGGGATCAACCCTAGGTACTCAGTTTGGCTTTTCCACTAGGAGGTTAAGATGTTGGACCATTTGTCCAATTGCCATCTTCACCTTAGGAAAACTAATATTAAGCTATTTTGGGGAATGGATTCACTGATAGCTCAGTTGTTAAAGAATCCGCCTGCAATGCTGGAGACCTGTGTTCAATCCCCTGGATTTGGAAGATCCCCTGGAGAAGGGAAAGGCTACCCACTCCAGTATTCTGGCCTGGAGAATTCCATAGATATGGGGCCTCAAAAGTTTGAATACAAACTGAATGACTTTCACTTTCGCTTTTGAGGAAAGACTGAGTTGAGCAAAGAATCAGGTAATGTATAGTCAGTGTGCAGTGGTAGTGAGAAGTGTTTAGAAAGTTCACAGTTGACTTGTGCTGTATAAGAGGGAAACATCTCCTGAGGAAACACACACAGACAAATGGCTTTAAAATCACACTGCATGGGCTCACACATGGGAAACAAATCCATGCATCTAAATGGTGTAGTTGTTTCCAGGTACCATAGAGCACAGACATTTTCTTTCCTGGGAGATCTGTCTCTTATCTGCACCCCTGCCTTCACCCCCTTTAGGAATCCAGCATCAGGGTGACTCTCCAAACAGAGCTGGCAAGAGATTGCCACCTTCATCAGCTAGATTTTTTTCATCAGAGGGATGATCCCTGAATATTTATCATGTTCACTGGCTTGTTAACTCACCTGCAATTAGAAAGAAGAAAACAGTGTGAGGGTGTCAGCGTCTTGAGTACTGTGCCTTCAGGTCTTTTGTTCCCTTTTTATTTTCAGAAAACCAAATGGGAATCTGCTGTTGAGTCCATAGCCCCAAAAGAACACAGAGAGGACACCTGTGGGAAAGGCTGGAGTTCCCCCTGGAAGATCTCTCCAGCTCATTTTCACCAGTAATTAAAACTTTCATTTCAGGAAGGAACAGTTTCTGCTGAGGAGACTGCTCCCAATTCCAGTTTTTAATTTATGTTGTCATTTTTGGAAAACATCCTTTTGAATAGGTTATCTGCTGGGAAAAATTCATCCATCAAATGAAAAACTGTTTATATGAACTGTCTTGAATATTTTGAACCTTTATCTGAATTCAGCTAGAAAATAAAGTCATGAAGCAACACTTTTATCTCAGATGAATAGGAGGCACTTACTATGGAGTTGGGCAGAACTCCTTCCTCCAACGTTGAAATGGAGAGCTCCTCAAGCTGGTCCTCAGGGAGCTCTAGGAGGACATAGAGGAATTGTCAGGACATCTGTGATGCTGATTGGGAAGACCTCGTTAATGTGGACACATGGAGGGAGTGTGTGGATGTGGGTGGTTAATAAGTGTGGGCTGAAATCTGTTGGACAACTTTTCTCATGGGTAGAGAAAGGCAAAGGAGATGAACATTTCAGAAATGAGTCAGAGAGCCTTAAACTTTCTAGCTAAGGGGAGTCTGATCAACTTGAAACTCTGTCTGACAGAGGGAAGCACTAAAAATTACATTATGCTTCAGAAGTCATGTACAGTTGTGAGACTTGGACCATAAAGAAGGCTGGGTGCCAAAGAATTAATGCTCTAGAACAGTGGTGCTGAAGAGACTCCTGAGAGTTCCTTGGACAGCAAGGAGATCAAACTAGTTAACCATAAAGGAAATCAATCATGAATATTCATTGGAAGGACTGATGCTGAAACTTCAATACTTTGGCCGCCTGATGCAAAGAACAGGCTCATTCGAAAATGCTGGGGGCGCGCTCCGCAGAAAGAGTGGAGGCAGTGGAACTTCCCTCAGCAAAGCCGAGGGGTTCCCGAGGAGAGGTGAGCCTGCTGTCCGCCAACCCAGCCCCTTGGCCAGTGAGAGACAATCAGACGCGACAGGGATCCTGTGGAAGCGGTTCCAGTTTATTGCTGCAAACACCCAGCTTATATAGGCAAGCAAGGGGTGGTTTAGGAGGGACTTTCCATAGTTGCACCAATCACATTAAAGGTTAAGTCATTATGTGCCTTCAGTAGCACCAATCATGTTAAAGGTCAAATCCTCATTTGCATGGAAATCAAGAGAGCCAATCAAAAGCTTTGACAAACATAGACCCCGCCCCTATCACTTCTGCCAGGCAACATTTTAGTTTCCAACGGCTTCCAACTGTCAAAATGGCCCTCCCTTTTTTTTCTTTTTCCTCTGAGGTTTCCCATTTAGGGCCCCACACGAAAAGCCCCTGATGCTGGGAAAGACTGAGGACAGGAGGAAAAGAAGGGGCCACAGAGGATGAGATGTCTGGATAGCATTATCGACTCAATGGACATGAATTTGAGCAAACTCCAGAAGATAGTGAGAGACAAGGAAGCCTGGTGTGCTACTGTTCATGGGCTCACAGATACAATTTAGCGACTGAGCATTGCCATAAAAAATACATTGTATTTATTCTTTTTATAATTTTTAAGAATTAAAAGTTCCATCAGTTCAGTTCAGTTGCTCAGACGTGTCTGACTCTTTGCAACCCCAAGAATCGCAGCACGCCAGGCCTCCCTGTCCATCACCAAATCCCAGAGTTCACTCCAACCCCTGTCCATTGAGTCGGTGATGCCATCCAACCACCTCATCTTTTGCCGTCCCCATCTCTTCCTGCCCTCAACCTTTCCCAGCATCAGAGTCTATTCAAATAACTCAGCTCTTCACATCAGGTGGCCAAAATATTGGAGTTTCTGCTTCAACATCAGTCCTTCCAATGAACACCCAGGACTGATCTCTTTTAGATTGGACTGCTTGGGTCTCCTTGCAAGAGAGACTCTCCAGAGTCCAAGAGACTCTCCAGAGTCTTCTCCAACACCACAGTTCAAAAGCATCAGTTCTTCGGTGCTCAGCTTACTTTATTGTCCAACTATCACATCCATACATTAATACTGGAAAAACAAGAGCCTTGACTAGACGGACCTTTGTTGATAAAGTAATGTCTCTGCTTTTCAATATGCTATCTAGTTTGGTCATAACTTTCCTTCCAAGGAGTAAGCATCTTTTAATTTCATGGCTGCAATCACCATCTTCAGTGATTTAGGAGCCCAGAAAAATAAAGTCTGGCACTGTTGGCACTGTTTCCACTGTTTCCCCATCTATTTGCCATGAAGTGATGGGACCGGATGCCCTGATCTTCGTTTTCTGAATGTTGAGCTTTTAGCCAATTTTTTCACTCTCCTCTTTCACCTTCCTCAAGAGGCTCTTTAGTTCTTCTTCAGTTTCTGCCATAAGGGTTGTCTCATCTGCATATCTGAGGTCATTGATATTTCTCCTGGCAATCTTGATTTTTCTATATTCACAATTTAGTGTACCTATCAACACCATCTACGTCTTTTCATCAGATCCAATATAAACTCAGTACCCATTAAGTCATAATACACTTTCTCTGTTGCCTCCTCGCTTTGATAATTTCTATTTCCAGCTTCCATGAGTTAGCCTATTCTGTGCACCTTAAACTAGTAGAATCATACAATATTTGTTTTTCTGTGCCTGCCTTATTTCACTAAATATAATAATTTTTTTAATTGAATAATCCATCCATTTTATAGCCTATTTCAATCCTTAATTCATCTTTATGGCAGGATAGTATTCCATTCTGAGTACATATCACATTTGATTTATCCATTCATCACATGATGGTCTTTGGGTTGTTTCTAGTATTTAAGTGCTAATAATACACTGTGAACATTAGTGTACACATTTCTGTATGGTACTATAATTTAAATGAGCATATTTAAAATATCACTGAATATAACAATATGAAGTGTGAATGTTAGGTGAACTAACCATGTTAGACTTTGAATTACTAAAAATATATTTTCTCACTAATTGTAAAAATGTACAATACATATGTTGTGAGAGACTAGCTGCCAATAGAGACCACCAGTCGGAGTTCAGAGAAAAGCAGTTTATTGGCAATTTCAGATCCGGGCCCCCACCAAGCCAATCGAAGGTGGAGAGCCCCGAACACCCGCTTTGGGAGCCTTTTATTCTATTGTGCAGGGGAGGAGGGGGAGGCTACTCGGCAGAGCATGATTGGTGGGCAGGCAGGTAAGGTTTATGTAACCATTGGTGACAATTTGCAGTTAGCGTCGAGTCCCTGTTTCCTAGAGCCAGATCCTGTTTCTTAGGTTGCAGAGCAAACGCTGCAGTGACACACCTGGTATCCATTGTTCCCTTTAAACTTTGGGGCTTTCTGTCCCAGTAAAGCTGACCTAGTATTCAACTCCCTGGGAAACATTTTACTTCCTTCTTCATTTTCTTCCTCCTTGAGAATTCCAGACTCCTCTCTCCTTGGGGACCCCTAGACTTCTTATCAACCTGCCTAGGAAATGACTCTCTTTCATATGTTATCTGTGAGTAGAATTTGATAGCTGAAACTGAAGTGATATGATATAGGAATTTTCTGTATTAATCCATACAACTTTTATGTCACTGTAATCCTGCTTTAAATAAAGTGTAATAATTTAAAGAAATCTTGAAACATGACCTCAGGGGGGAACACATCACACCTAGTCTTAAAAAATTAGCTGATGTCCAAATCATAGCTAGAGACCATCTTCACTTTTACATGAACCAAATTTTGAATTTAAAATGCATCTTTCCTTTCATACTTAAAGCAGTACCAACTGATATGGTTTCAATTTGAACACATGAAATAAAAAAAAACATTGCTTAATATTTCTGTTTTTTTTCTTAAATATGAGGCCCTGAACATACTACAATGATCATTCTTGAATGAACTTAATGAGAAAATGTCCACAGTACCTTCCATTCAGTCAGCTTTAGGGTGCATGCTATTATGTGGCCAACAATGAACTCTCTTCATCCAGCTGGTTCTTGATGTTCTTGACATCTGAGGGATGTTTCTTCTCACTTTCTGGATGAAACCTCCTGTAAAATTCATTACAATGGTGAGAAATGTCAACATCTTGCCGGCAGAGGACCACCCGGGAACTAATAATAATTGATCCACAATTCAATCCTCTGGTCCCCTTCCTCACCAGATGCCTAGCAAGGCCTCCTGAATCCAAGGTGGACTTAGGAAGATCTGCAGTTTGATGTGCACTGAAAACACCCAACAGACTGACTGTGTGTGCAGATATCTCTATTTAACTGAGACCTAGAAACTCAGCAGAGCATGGTGACCATCCCTGATGGACTGGATTCAAATCACATTTAGGAGAAGCAGGTACTTGGGAAAGACATATTTATTCCTCCTTGCCTCAGTTCGCTGTCCTGAGTTGGAGATATGTTAACATGACTATTTTTAGTATTATGAAGCCAAGTATGATTAAATACAGGTAAAATATTAGAAAAATAAAGGAGGGACTTCCCAGGCAGTCCAGTGGATAAGAATCTGCCTCGCAACTCAAGGGACGGGGTTTGATTTCTGGTTGGCAAACTCTGGTCCCACATGCCTCAGAGCAACTAAGCCCACATGTTGCAACTACTGAGCTCAAGCACCACAACTAGAGAGTCAGTGCCCTGCAACAAAAGACTTGCACAATGTAATGAAGATCCCATGTGCCACAACTAAGACCCAATGCAGCCAAATAAATAAATGATAGATAGATAAATAAATAGAAAAATAGAGGACTGGTGCTTCATAATTTTTCTGTAAGTGTTCAACCTTGAATGATGGCAAGAATAAGATGGACCTTCAATAGTGGTTGAAAGCAGAAAGGGCATTTTGATGGCTCCAATAAGTGGGGATGGAAGCTTATACTTCAGCTTTTTCACAGGAACAAGATTTTATAGCTCATGGAGAGTATCTATTATCACCTCTTCTGACACCCAGCCTTGTTCAAGAGGAAGGGTGGACAAAGTGTGGGCTGTAATCCATATGTACATTAGATGGTGTTGAAATTTAGAGAGATTAAGTGACTTTCCAAGAGTCACAAAATGATAAATGGTGGATCTGGGACAGGATTATAGGTAGTTCCCTGAGGACACAGATGCCTGCACCCCTGAGATCTGTGCTAAAACCCCTTAAGCAGGACCTCAACCCTACCCCCAACTCAAATTATCTTGCCCCTAGTTTTTTGTGGATGAGAGCTGATGCCCTGAAGAAGACACCTCAGCCTTAAAAAGAGCTCAAATTCTCCTTCTATCATTAGTCTTTATATTTCAGTTCCTGATCCAAAATACAAGTTCCTCTGACCAAAGCCCCTCAGAAAGACCACAGGATTCCAACTCTGTCCATCCTCCAAAGCTTCTTCACACACTCAACCATCTGATGAGCAGCCTTCCCAAAGCCCAGTTCACCTTGCTAAGTGACCAGTGGTCTGTTTGGCCAACAAGTTGGCTCTGAGCTCAGAACCTTCTAAACCAAAGGCCACATGATGGCTCTACCAAGAATTACCTTCCCTTTAAGTTGACCAAGTCTGGATGAACAGTTAAGGTGAGTTAACTGGAGAGGTGGCCATCTGTGCCGGCCTTTGGTTGCTTAATTAAGTCTGAGATGCTCAAGGTCTCACAGCTGATTTGAACTCTTATTTGAGCAGCCTGGACCAAGTGCTAGCTAAGAATGGGCAGGAGTTCAATCTTTCCCCACTAAAATTCTGACTCTATCAACTTCTCATCATGCTCTAGACCCTGTAGTGGAAGACAACAGAGCCCCCCTCTTTTTTGGAGTCCCTCCCCGCCTGGACTGTAACCTTAGATTGTCCTTGAGGATCAACAGACAGACTCTCCTTCCCTCAGTGACCAAATGTCCTTCCTACTAAACCAACAGCACTATGCCATTTCACTAAACTCCTTGGCAACAGCCAAACAATGATCCAGCCCACATCAACCCATGGGAATCCTGCCAGTAAATCCCAGTGTCTTTCCTTTTTAAGTCTCTGAATTTACACTGCTAGTGTTTGTAGATTTGGGCAGCAACATTTGAGAAGAGTTGAGATGTAATTCCCTTTTACTATAATGTCCGATGTTGGGGAGACATCATGGCTCTCCTGTGTTAGTTCTTTCCATCTGTTCTATGGTAAGAATGTGTACAAAACTGGCATTGGGAAATTGGAAATTTAGGAAGATATTTAAGGCAGCCAGCTGATAGGAGAATCAAAATATAATTTAAGGAATAAGACAAAACTATAAGACACATTTATAACTCTGTAGATAAATTAGAGTGATTGAAAACAAAAAAATAAAAGATGAGGAAAATTCATCAGTAAAGATTAACCAACCCATTTGAAGGAACAACCTTCAGAGGATCAGTGGGAACCTACCTCCCAAACAACAGTTCAGGTTACCCATTTCTCTTTGCCACCATGCATGAAGCTCTCAGCTCACACAACTGGCACTGAGTACAGAATAGGAATGTGTATCACCACATTACCATGGCGACCACACATCACAGAACCTTCAGAATTAACTGGACTCCGCACAGGATGAGTCCAACTACCACTGTGAGGGGGGTTTTTTATTTATTTTTTACTGTATTTTTTTGCCAACTTGCCACTGATGCCATAGGTGACACAATCGCCCAATGTCGACCCTCCCACCTCCCACCCCACACCCCCTGATCATCCTGTGCTTCAGCCCCATGCATCCTGCAGAGTAAACATTTTATTTCAAAAATTGAATCTCAGGCTCACACATTCCTCTCTGATTACAAAAATAATTTATATGAGGGAAAATGTTCTGCCCCCAAGTATAGTTGGTAGTGAACAGTTCAGGGTGAGGAGGGACAAATCTAACACACTGAGAATAAAAAGAGATTCTATTCTTGATTAGAATATCATCTTGGTAATGATCACAAGTTTGTGCTCCTAACGCACAATGAGGAGAGAAAGCCTTCCTGCAGGGCCACACAAGGAGAAAAGACAAACAGACAAAAAAGCTGAGCACCCAGAAAACTGTCAGCAAAGTGCTTTTCTGGGAAAGCTGAGGGAGGGGCCTGGTTGCTTCCGGGGTCAGATCTTCGTTCTTGAGGTCAAGTCATGGTCAGGTCACAAGTTCTTGTGGTGGTGGTGGTGGCGGCTTAGTCACTGAGTCAAGTCTAATTCTTGTGGCCCCATGGACTGTAGCCTGCCAGGCTCCTCTGTCAATGGGATTCTCCAGGCAAGAATGCTGGATTGGGTAGCCTTTCCCTTCTCCAGGGGTTCTTCCCAACACAAAGGTTTCATGGGGTTGCAAAGAGTTGGACACAACTGAGTGACTGAACTGAACTGAAACCTGACTAAGGAGGCAAAAGAACTATATGCTGACAAATATTAAACATGGATAAAGGAAACTGAGGATGATTCAAAGAAATGGAATGATACCCATGATATTTGATAGGAAGAATTAATATTCTTAAAATGCCCACATTACAGAAAGCAATCCACAGATTTAATGCAATGTCTGTCAAGTCAACTATGCATTTTTCACAGAACTGAAACAAATATCCCAAAATTTATTTGGAAACATAAAAAAAAAAACACAAAAGCAATCCTAAGGTAAATTAACAAAGCAGGAGCCATAACCTTCACAGACTTCAGACAATGCTACAAAACTATGGTAATCAGAACAGAATGGTATTGGCACAAAAACAGACATGTGGATCAATGGAACAGAAATAACTCCAGATATCTATGGCCTATTAATCTTCAACAAATGAGGCAAGAATACACAATGGAGAAAAGATAGTCTCATCCACAAATGGTGTTGGGAAAGCTGGAAAGCCACATGTAAATTAATGAACTTAGTGTACACCCTCACACCATACACAAAAGTCAATTGAAAATGGCTTAAAATCTTAAACATAAGACATGACATGATAGAACTGGAAGAGAATATAGCAAAACATTCTCTGGCATAAATCACAGCAATATGTTCATGGATCAGTCTCCCAAGGCAATAGATATAAAACCAAAAATTAAAAAAAAAGGAACATAATCAAACTCATAAGCTTTTCCACAGCAAAGGAAACCATAAAAAAGAAAAACAATCTATAAATAGGAGAAAACATTTGCAAATTGTGTGCATAACAAAGGATTCATCTCCAAAATATACAAACAGCTCATACAACTCAATAAGAAAAAAACAAAGAACCCAATCAAAAGCTGAGCAGAAGACCTAAATAAACATCTTTCCAAAGAAAACATAGAGATGGCTCATCAGCATATAAAATGATGTTCAACATCACTAATATTGAGAAATGCAAGTCAAAACTACAACGGTGTACCACCTCACAATAGTCAGAATGGTTATCATTAAAATGTCAATAACAAATGCTGGAGAGGGCATGAAGAAAATGGAACACCCCCCACCCCATACTGTTAATGGGGCTATAAACTGGTGAAGCCATTATGGAAAAGAATACTTACTTTAAAAACTGAGAATAGAACTACTATGTTGCTATTGTTCATTTACTTAGTCATGTCCAACTCTTCACTACCCCATGGACTGTAGCACTCCAGAGTTCTTTATTCTTCACTATCTCCCAGAGTTTGCTCAAACTCATGTTCATTGTGTCAATGATGCCATCCAACCATCTTATCCTCTGTTATCCTATTCTCCTCCCACCTTCAATCATTGCCAGCACCAAGGTCTTTTCAAATGAGTCAGTTCTTCAAATCAAGTGGCCAAATAATTGAAACTTCAGCTTCAGCATCAGTCCTTCCAATGAATATTCAGAGTTGATTGACTGGTTTGATCTCCAAACTGTCCAAGGGACTCTCCAGCATCTTCTCCAACACCACAGTTCAAAAGCATCAACACTTTGGTGCTCAGCCTTCTTTAGAGTTGAACTCTCACATCCACACATGACTACTGGAAAACCATAGTCTTCACTATACGGAGCTTGGTTGGTAAAGGGATGTCTCTGCTTTTCAACACACTGTCTGGGTCTGTCATAGATTTTCTTTCAAGGAGCAAGTGTCTTAATTTCATGGCTGCAGACACTGTCTGCAGTCATTCTGAGGCCCTCCAGAAAGCAGAGACATTACTTTGCCAACAAAGGTCCATCTAGTCAAGGCTATGGTTTTTCCAGTGGTCATGTATGGATGCGAGAGTTGGACTGTGAAGAAAGCTGAGCGGCAAAGAATTGATGCTTTTGAACTGTGGTGTTGGAAAAGACTCCTGAGAGTCCCTTGGACTGCAAGGAGATCCAAACAGTCCATTCTAAAGGAGATCAGCTCTGGGTGTTTTTTGGAAGGAATGATGCTAAAACTGAAACTCCAGTACTTTGGCCACCACTCCAATGAGTTGACTCATTGGAAAAGACTCTGATTATGGGAGGGGCTGGGGTCAGGAGGAAAAGGGGACGACAGAGGATGAGATGGCTGGATGGCATCACTGACTCGATGGACATGAGTTTGAGTGAACTCCGGGAATGGGTAATGGACAGGGAGGCCTGGCGTGCTGCGATTCATGGAGTTGTAAAGGGTCAGACATGAGTGAGCGACTGAAATGAACTGAACTGAACTGAACTGAAAATAAAGTCTCATTGTTTCCATTGTTTCCCCACCTATTTCTTATGGAGTTATGGGACCGGCTGCCATTCAGTTCAGTTCAGTTTAGTTCAATTCACAATGGTGATCATTAATCTTAAGCCCATACATCTAGCCCATGGTAAAATGGATGGCAGGCATGAAAAAGGGTGGTGACTTAATCCAAGGATCAAAAGAAATCATAAAGATGTTAAGTATCCTGACCTTTAAATTGAATGTTTAGAAATAATGTGATTTAAAGAAGGGTATATAAACCACCTTGGGGTGATTCTTTACCCCCTCTCTATGCTGAGTGTCTATGCTGAGAACTTTGAACTTTCCTCCTCTTTAATAAATCTTATTCAGTTACTACCATGAGCATTTGCATGTTCATGGATTCCATTCTTGGGCTGCGTGAACAAGAACTCAGATTCCTTTCTCATCTTTTAGGGGCTCTTCTGGAAATCCTGAATGCCTAAACACAGGACACTCACTCTCAAATCTGTCATTCACTTCTCACTACCTAATCTAGCTGCATGGTCTCTTGAACCACTCTATTTCACAAGCCTCCACGAGTCCCAAAGGCAGACATCGTTAGTAGACAGTGGCCTCAGGTCTCGGTTTAGCCAGCCGATTGACCTGGGTTGCTGAGTAAAATCTCTGCTAGGCTACTGCCTCAGTGAGAACCTCAGGACATCTACCATTTCTTTTTCCTAACCTTTAGAGGTTATGAGATTTTTCACTTAAAAGGTCGGATCCTTTGGAGTGTGTGTAAATACTACCAACCTTGTGCACTACATAGCTTGCTTTAGGGGAACTCCAGTTCAGGCACACCCAGTGTTCAAGAGCACAGCAAGTCCACCAACTTAGGCTCTCAATCTGTATTTATCTCTAGGTGGAAAGGAAGATAGAGGCAGGAAGAAGACAATAGTCCAGGGTAACCAGATAATGATGCTCAAGACCAGGTGCATGCCAAAGTTGAGGGAAGCATACTTTATTGTTGTTTCTTTGCTCCCACTCTGCAAGGTGGGAACACCCTCTATCAGAAGAACCAGAGAAAAGATGAAAAGCACTGGACACTGGTCTTCTGTCTTTCAGATGGGAACCACCTCTTCATGCCCTACACCCAGCTCAAAGTGGATGCCTTTGGCAAGTATACTGAAGAACTAGAAGTTTGACCCTTAGAGCTTGTTAAAGAAGAGTATGATCTTTTTCTGCAACAAGGCATAGCCTCAATAGGATCTATCTGATGGTGAAAAATGGCCCCCTGAGGGCTCATTTGATTATAATACCATCCTCCAACTAGACCTCTTTTGTAGACAAGAAGGAAAATGTCAGAAGTGCCATATATGTGGGTTTTGTCTTGAGAGAGAAAACCCTCTTATCCAGGAGTTGTGGTCTTGCTACTTCCATGCTGCCTATAACTGCCTCCAAGTCCTCAGGTCCAAACTGTCACCCTTAACCAGAGCTGCCCAAACCTCGCCCACAGGAGCCTCCACAATCTCTGGTAATGCCTTGGGCACCAACAGCAGTTCCTACCCCAGTGGCTCCTAACCCAACATTGGTGACCTCTAGGCTATATCCTCCCCTTCTTCCATTACAAGAAGCTCCTAATGGGGACTTGGGAGCCATAGGAGTCCATGTTCCTTTCCCCCTCTGAGATTTAAGGCAAATTAAATTAGACCTAGGAAGCTTTATTGAAGATCCTGACAATTATATAAGTGTTTTCCAGGGTCTACACCAATGCTTGAAATGGCACAGAAAGATATTATGCTAATCCTGACTAGCACCCTTACTGACAATGAAAGAAGTAATAATTTAAAATGCCCAGGGATGGGGAGATGAATAGTATGCTATTGGCACGCCGGGGAGACCTGACAGTGACTCAGCCTGGTTACCTACAGGGCTCCAGGCAGTGCCCATAGCCAAGCCTAACTGGGCACATGACAAAGACAGTGATGACTGGAACAGAGTTCACTTTATCACTTGCATTGAGGAAGGCTTAAGAAAGTCATGAGCTAAGCCCTTAGACTACTCCAGACTATCTGGAGTGACTCAGGAAAGGAGGAAATTCACACAGCTTTTCTGGGAAGGCTCAGAGAGGCACTGAGAAAGCACACTAATTTGGACCCAGATGCTTCAAACTTATTCTTAAACACAAATTTATTATTCAGTCAGCTCCATCGTGTCTAACTCTGTGTGACCCCACAGACGGCAGCCCACCAGGCTCCCCCATCCCTGGGATTCTCCAGGCAAGACTACTGGAGTGGGTTGCCATTTCCTTATCCACTGCATGAAAGTGAAAAGTCAAAGTGAAGTTGCTCAGTCATGTCCGACTCTTCACAACCCCATGGACTGCAGCCTACCAGGCTCCTCTGTCCATGGGATTTTCCAGGCAAGAGTACTGGTGTGGGGTGTCATTGCCCTTCTCCACCAGATATTCAGAGGAAACTCCAAAAACTGGCCTTTCCCTCCCATATAGATTTAGAGAGCCTCATTTAAGGAAAGTAATACTGCTCAAAATAGTCTGGAGTTAAAACTTCTCTTCAGGTCCTCCTCACCATTCTATGCAAAACAAAGAACTCTGATCTGAAGAAAAAAAATGGACAATAAGGTTGATCATGCGCAGCTCCCAGCTGGTCCCAGCTGGTCTCCAGAATTCCTTGCCCCAGCCATTTAAGAAATAACTACTCCTGAACACTTCCCTGGCTTCCCTGTGGCTCAGAGGGTAAAGCATCTGCCTACAATGCAGGAGACCTGGGTTCAATCCCTGGGTCAGGAAGATCTCCTGGAGAAGGAAATGGCAACCCACTCCAGTATTCTCGCCTGGAGAATCCCAGGGACGGAGGGAGCCTGGTAGGGCTAAAATTACAGTCCATGGGCTGGGAAAGAGTTGGAGACAACTGAGTGACTTCACTCACTCCAAACAATCTTGGAGCAAAGCAGGCCCCCTTAACAGTAGATGTCCACATATATGCCTATACACACTTACTCTTTTCTTGGGTTAGTGCAGCAGCTCACTAATCTGACTGCTGCCCCTCCTTGCCTCATTAAAGGTGATTCTGTTCCGTAAAGTGCCGGTCTCCTTCTTTTCCAAACCTCGCCTCCTCTAACTCCCTTACCCTACACTGGTAAGAGCTGCCACATCAGGATTCTTAAACAGAAATCAGGAAGAACCTAAAGAAAAAGAGAATAGAGATAACAGAAAGGCCAAAGTGCTCATTTTGGCCTTACGGGGAGTTAACTTTAGGGCTACAAAGGTAGGAGTACACAGGCAAAAACCTGGAGTCTGTTTTTGCTGCGGCGAGGATGGACACTTTAAGGGACAATGCCCCCAAGGCAAGCAGAGGCCACCACCAAGGCCTTGCCCCACTTGCAAGGGAAATCACTGGAAGAGTAACATCCCCTGGGACACAGGTTTCATGGGTCAGAAACTCAGACATGAAGATCAAGATTCACAGGGCCCAGGGCTTCCCACTTTGGCTTCTGTCCTCAGTACCACATGGGAGCCTCAGGGGACCCTAACTAGCAGAGGCCATCCTGTTCAATTCCTGCAGGATACAGAAGCCACTTTCTCACCCTCCTGTGTGATCCGGGTCCTCCTTCTACTAAGTCAGCTACTAAAGGTGGCATTTCTGGAAAGCCAATTACAAAATTCTTTACACAAGAGTTGTAACTGGGATTCTCTTTTTTTCTCATGTGTATATTTACATGAGCTCAGTCGAGTCCGCCTTTCCACTCTGTGACCCCATGGACTGCAGCCCGCCAGGCTCCTCTGTCCAAGGGATTTTCCTGGCAAGAACACAGGAGGAGGTTGCCATTTCCTCCTCCAGGGGATCTCCCCCACTCAGGGATCGAACTTGCATCTTTTGCAACTGCCTGCATTAGCAGGCTGATTCTTTTCTACTGTGCCACCTGGGAATCCCAAGTGAGCACAGGGTGCCTGGCATGCTGGGCTGGGGTGAAGTGCAGTGGCAGCAAAACCCCATGAGGCGAGGAAGGGGTAGAGCGATCACTCCAGTCCGGCGGACCCGCTCCTCCCACGGTGAGCCAAGGGATCCCTACCCTCTGTCCATGAGGGACGCAGCATGCTGCCCCAAAGTTCTGATGGGGAGACACTCCTCAAGGGCCCAGTGGGCCGGTAGTGGGGCCAAGGACACCAACCCGGCATATTAGGGACGGCCGTGGCACCCTCACTTCCACCCCCCGGCCTAGGTGGGCGGCAGTATAGGCACGGTAGCCAGCAGGTGACCCGTGCACACTCAGAGGAGAGCACCGCTGTGGGCGGGCAGGGGCGCCAGGGGCACAGGCGCTCCTCCTCCTCCAGCACACGACAACATCGGTGGAGTGAAGGCAGCAAAGGTCAGCAGAGTGGGGCCAAGGCGGGCTGGGGAAGTGAGGCGCACCAGGGTGCAGCCCCAGGGATCAGAGGACGGGAAGGACGAGGCACCAACGGCGTGGCCACGTAGGCCCATGTGGCAAAGACGCTGTAGAGGCACAGAAGCGACGGTGCATGCGGGGTGGCTGCGAGAGACAGAGAGGGGCCCGGAAGCCATTCACAATGACCCGGAAGCGAGGCAGCTTCCGCGTCACGCCACAGAATCTCACCTCCAGGAGCCTCCAGCACAGGAGCGGTCCCCTGGCGCCCAGGACGCCTACTGCCTTTCCTGGCCCCCATGGCCCCCCTTCTTGGGCTTGCACCCACCACCACCCACAGCCAGAGCCAAAGCTGGCCCCGGAGAACACTCTCTCGCCCCGTGCCGGCGCCTCCACGGCCCTCACGTGCAGCTTGCTCTGCCAGCTTCCCCCGTCGGGGACCGAGGGCACTTCTCTGCCCGGAGACGCCACTGGCCATGGAGGCCAGGGGAGGACTCCCACATGAGGCGATGCCGATTGGGTCCTAAACAGGGTAAGTGGGCGCTGGGCGGTCACCCGTGTGGGGCGGGCGGGAGCGGGGGAAAGCCGGAAGTGACAGGGAAGGGCAACACACACGCACAGGGAGGGCCAGGGGACGGGGGCACATGGGCTGTCCGGTGATCAGAAAGACCCAGTCATGGCCGGCCACCTAGTTTGCAAGCAGGAATATTGCTAATAAACAAAAACACGTCCACACCTGTTAAAGGATTTTGAGAGGCAGATTGGAACCGCTCACTCTTATACATACCATCAGCTGACTGAGTAGAATGATTTGAATTTGTTTCATGAATATAAAGATAATTTGCTGCTTTATTTTCCAAAGGTATACTACAGATTTACAATCCAGACAATAACAGAGATGAACTTCAGGTGTTCAGGGCATTCATCACCTTTTGGTATTTTTGTTTGTTTGTTTTATGTTTTATTCATCCTGTTGAGTATGTAATGGGTCCTAATTTTCTTGAATACATATTTTTCCTGGTGACTAATGATATTATGCAAGTGAGTTTTGGGGTCTTCCCCTTCTTTTGCCAACTTCCTTTGGTTATTTGCCTTATTAGTAGATTAAACTTCTTTATAATTGGGACTATGAGTCTTAGAATAATGTATATTTCAAATAACTTTCTTCATATTTTGGCCTGTGTATTTACTCACAAAATGCATTTGGTAAGCAAAATTTATTATTCATAATATATTTCAGTTCCTTATATTTTCCTGTGTAGTTATTACTTTTCAAATCCTGGTTAAGAAATAATTATTATTCCAAGATTTTGAAAATGTTTCCTTATGCTTTATCTTCTAAGAGACAATTCTATTTTTATTTGCACTTATATCTATAATCTGTCTAGGACATATTAATGTGTTTAGTGTGAGATTGCTGTTGTTGTTTAGTCACTAAGTCGAACTCTTTGTGACCTGGTGGACTATAACCCTCCAATCTCCTCTGTCCATGTAATTTTTCCAGGCAAGAATACTGGAATGGGTTGCCGTTTCCTCCTCCAAGGGATCTTCCCAACCCAGGAATAGAACCTGTGTCCCCTGTCTCCTGCTTGGCAGGTGGATCATTACCACTGAGCCACCTGGAAAGCCTTTAGTATGAGGTAGGTGGTCACATTATTATTATTTTTTCTGTGTACTTACTTAAACAAATTCATTTAATTTCTTAAAAATAGTACAATTTCCTCTCACTTCACTGCAGTGGAACATTTCTTACACATAACATAACTTTGTTAAGTATTAATATATGTTTATCTGGCTTCTGTTTTATTCAGTTTTACTTGCCTTTTTTTTCCTTCTTCCTATTTTTACACTAATGCTTCACAATCTTATTTACCGATGGTTTATAAGAGCCTTGATATCTGGTGGTAAATGATGATGATACCAGCAATTGAGATACAAAAGGGTTTTGCTTTATAGAATCTTTTCTTATGTTATTAAGTGGAAGAATTCCTTTAGTATTAGTTAGTGTTAGTTGCTCAGTCTTGTAAAGACTTTGCAACTCCATGAATTGTAGCTCACCAGGCTCCTCTGTCCATGGAATTCTCCAGGTGAGAATACTGGAGTGGGTAGACTTTCCTTTCTCCAGAGGATCTTCCTTACCCAGGGATAGAACTTGGGTCTCTTACATTATAAGCAGATTCTTTACTGTCTCAGCCATCAGGGATTTATCTCCTTGCTAACATTTTGCCATTCAATAACAGCTATCTCACTAGTAAGCTTTTTGCTATAAAGTTAATTTTACTTTCACTGATTGTTCCCAAATCTGATACTGTTAGGTAGAAAGTTAGGCATAGGCAATGAGAGGTGGCCTAGCTAAAAAGATTCAAGCTGATCTTTAGTAAAACCCACCCCAAACAAGCTCCAATGTGGCCCAGGAGTGTTCACAGATATGCTACAAAGTAACCACAGAGACTGTTCCAACTCTATGTATGTGCCCTTGAAACACAAAGGATACAAACTAACCACAAGGACTTCTCCAGCTCCTAGACACTTGCCCTGATGCACAGTTGTGTCCTCAAGTGGTCTTAGGCAGCTGGGAGCCTATTAAATGTTCATAAATATTCTATACATACATGCATCTTATTAAAACAGACTGAATTATGGAAAGATATGAGCAATACTGTATGCTGTTATGCAACTTGCAACATTTCAAACACATCATATTTATCTAACACCTGCATATGATTTGCTTCTTGGTTTGCAATGTCTTTCTCAACATTTTCACATGGAATTCTCGGTGACACTTCAGGAATTGGCCTGTGCTCACTATTTTTAATCTCACATGTACCCTCCACCTTGTCCTCCATGGCAGAAAAATAATTTCAACGTAAAGCGAGTGTTCCTTTCCATTGAATTTTGGATTCTATTGTCAGATTGTGGAATTTTGCTTACTCCTTATGATCTATTATTACTAATGGGGATGATAAATGTATCATGATGGTTACATTACCTATTATGAGTATAATAGGTTTAGGAACAGAACAAGGTCCTACGTCTATTATATGTCTATTGTTTTTATTGTAATATGATTGTTGATTTTTCTCATCTTGCATTTCTGAGCTATTATTAGCTCATTAAGGAAGACTCTGACTTTTACATAATCTGTTATTGACAGGTCAGTTTTCACGTACTCTAAACTTAAGGCCATGCCTAGAGCTAAAATTGTGTTTGCTGCTGCTGCTGCTGAGTCGCTTCAGTTGTATCTGACTCTGCAACCCCATAGACGGCCTGCTACCAGGCTGCTCTGTCCCTGGGATTCTCCAGGCAAGAACACTGGAGTGGGTTGCCATTTCCTTCTCTAATGCATGAAAGTGAAAAGTGAAAGTGAAGTCACTCAGTTGTATCTGACTCTTAGCGACCTCATGGAAGGCAGCCTACCAGGCTCCTCTGTCCCTGGGATTTTCCAAGCAAGAACTCTGGAGTGGGTTGCCATTTCCTTCTTTAATGCATGAAAGTGAAAAGTGAAAGTGAAGTCGCTCAGTTGTACCTGACTCTTAGCGACCTCTTGGAAGGCAGCCTACCAGGCACCTCCACCATGGGATTTTCCAAGCAAGAGTTCTGGAGTGGGGTGCCATTTCCTTCTCTGAAAATTGTGTTTACTAATCTTGATAATAAACAGACTACTTAATCAGATGGTTGTATTGATGGCTATGATGATGTATGTTAATATTTTTGCAAAATACAATATTTTCTGAAAATGTATGTATGTATATACACTCTTGAGAGTCCTTGAACTCTCAAGGAGATCTTGAGAGGTCAAGGGGATCCAACCAGTCCATCCTAAAGGAAATCAGTCCAGAATACTCATTGGAAGGACTGATGCTGAGGCTGAAGCTCTGATGTGGAGCACTGACTAATTGGAAAAGGCCCTGATATTAGAAAGGATTGAAGAAGGAGGAGAAGGGGACAACAGAGGATAAGATGGTTGGATGGCATCACTGACTTGATGGACATGAGTGTGAGCAAACACCAGGAGTTGGTGATGGACAGGGAAGCCTGATGTGCTGCACTCCATGGGACTGCAAGGAGTTAGACATGACAGAACAACTGAACTGATAGTTCAGTTCAGTCACTCAGTCGTGTCTGACTCTTGCGACCCCATGAACCACAGCACGCTAGGCCTCCCTATCCATTACCATCCGCAGAGTTTCCCCAAACTCTTGTCCAAGGCCTCTAGGGCTTCCCAGGTGCTTCAGTGGTAAAGAATCAGCCTGCCAAGCAGGCTGACCTGCTTCAGTCCCTGGGTTGGGAAGATCCCTGGAGAAGAAAATGGCAACCCTCCCCAGTCTTCTTGCCTGGGAAATCCCATGGACAGAGAAACCTAGGGGGCTATAGTCCATGGGATCTCCAATGAGCTGGACATGACTTAGTGACAAAACAAAGAATGGAAGGATCCTCTAATCTCCCCAGAGGAGGGAGAAGGGGTGGAAGAGAGATGGGAGGTGAGCAGGTTAACAGGAGTCTATCAAGTTTCAACTCATTCTCAGGTCCTTCTTTCCCTTCAAGTCAAAGAACATTTGAAATTACATTATACTATTGCTACTCTCTGATTAAATTGGAGAACTTAAATTCGTTGATGTGTTTTCTGCATCCCCAAGAAATTAGAGACTCTGAGCATGCCTACAGAAGAAGTTCTTTGGCCCAAAACCTGTAGCATGATTCCAGAAGAGTATAGGGGATAAGTTTTGTGGTGGTGTTGTTGTTTGCCACTGAATTACATTGACTTCCATTCTCCCAGTTCCATGAAGAATAAACCATTGCCATCCTCTAACTTAACCAAATTAGACAACCTATTCCAGATTCCAGCTTTAAGGATCTCTTTCCTGGAATCACTTCTGTAGCATATTGTTTCTATTTGTCTCATTTTATCCTTGATTAATTTTTCAAGAAAACAAATGAATGATTGTATACTTGGTCATATTAATTCTCATATAACTTAACATCCATGTAGTTGTGTAATTTTTCTTCTCATTATTCCTTCAAATATAAATTTAAATGTAAATACTTATGGGGTAACTTCTGAAGAGGAAAGTCTATGAGAAACATACACACACACACACACACACACACACACACACACACATATATATATACACATATACACAGATGTGTAAAGTGAAAGAAAGAAAGTGAAGTCGCTCAGTCATGTCTGACTCTTTGCGACCCTATAGACTGTAGCCTACCAGGTTCCACCATCCATGGAATTTTCTGGGCAAGAATGCTGGAGTGGGTTGCCATTTCCTTCTCCAGGAGATCTTCCCAACCCAGGCATTGAACCCAGGTCTCCTGCATTGCAGGCAGAAGCTTTATTGTCTGAGCCACCAGGGATAGACAGATGGGTATATATATATATGTATATATTCACACACACAAATATATGAGTTATCCCCTCATATTTAAAGGTGATCTAGTTGATAAAATTTTGATCCTAGCATTCTTTTTTTGTGATTTTTTGAAAAGTTAAGTTTTATTGGAATGGGGTTGCTTTTCAATGCTGTGTTAGTTTCTGATGTATAGCAACATGAATCAGCATACTTATACATACATCCCCTCCCTTTTATACTTCCTTGTTCTTCAGCTCACCACAGAGCATTAAGTAGAGTTACCTGTGCTGCACATAACATTCTGACTATTGATGTTTTTAAAATACATAAGATATTGCATTATATTACTACTGAGCCATCTGATGGCTAGCCCAATCCTTGTCAGAGTCTCAGATGCAGTCCTTGGGAATATCAGCCTGTTGTATCAATTTGTGGGTGGGGAAACAGTTGCAGGCAAGACCCTAATTTGTACATGTCTTTTCTAGTTTATGTACAAATGAGTGCCCAGTTTAAAAGACAGCTACATTATGCCATGAAACTCATAAAGATCATTTTTAATCCCTTCCATGCCCAGCTTTCCCAAAGGGAATTCCACTCATGGGACTGGAGATATACTGAATTCATGGTGACTTAGAAGGAAAGGAAGAAGAAAGCTGAATGTCCACGGATGTGTGGTTAGTTTAAACCAGTATTCATCTCTTCTGATAATGACCTGTGAACACCTAGGCTAGGTGTCAAATATTGTAAAAGAAAAAGATTATAATTATCCTGGGGAACCAGAGAGAAATAAGAGGTGAATGGAAGCATTCCACACTATTCTATTTAATGCATTTTCAGTATTCACTGCAACACTGATGCACATTTTTCTGACCTAAGAGATTCTTTTGTGAACATTTTTGTACTTAAGCCTTTGCTGCTAAGTTGCTTCAGTCATGTCCGATTCTGTGAGACCCCATAGACGGCAGCCCAACAGGCTCCTCTGTCCCTGGGATTCTCCAGGCAAGAACACTGGAGTGGGTTGCCACTTCCTAAGCCTTTACATTTGAGCAGTTCAAGGGTATATACCTGGAAGTGGCATTTTGGGATCATGTACAAGGGCATCTTAAACTTTCTCAGATATTAGCCAAATGTAATCTACATTCCATAAAATATTTGTATTTATATGCCAGCAGTGTGTTAGAGTTTCCTTTACATTTTTATACAAGAAAATATTTTAGACTATTTAAAATCAATATTAAATAGGTGTATAGTAGTATCATTGTCATTGTTGTTCAGTTGTTCAGCTGTGTCTGACTTTTGCAACCCCATGGACTGCAGCGCGCCAGGCTTCCCTGCCCTACACCATCTCCCGTAGCTTACTAAAACTCGTGTCCATTGAGATGATGATACCATCCAACTATCTCGTCCTCTGTTGTCCCCTTCACTTCCTGCCTTCAATCTTTCCCAGCATCAGGATCTTTTCTAAGGAGTCAGCTTTTCACATCATGTGGCCAAAGTATTACAAGCTTCAGCTTCAGCATCAGTCCTTCCAATGAATATTCAGGACTGATTTCCTTTAGGATTGACTGACTTGACATTCTTGAAGTCTTCTCCAATGCCACAGTTCAGAAAGATCAATTCTTCAGCACTCAGCCTTAAAAATTAGTATTTTAGACTATTTTAAATCCATATTATAGGTGGACAAGGGTATCATATAATCTTTTAATTTGAATATTCCTGATCAATGCCATTGATTATTCTTTTGTTTTCTGACTATTTTGATTATTCTTCTGCAGATTACCTGCCAATCCAAAATTTTTCATCAACTATGCTATTGGTCTTTTCCCTTTTTGTGTGTGTACATTTAATATGTATCTTTGAGATTAACATTGGTGACTTAGTCACATTGCATATTTGTCATAGTATTGAAGGTCATTTTTTAAAAAAGAAATTATTTTCTTCTGTGTGTGTGCTTAGTCATTCAGTCATGTCTGACTCTTTGTGACCCCATGGACTGTAGCCTGCCAGGTTCCACTGTCTATGGGGATTCTCCAGGCCAGAATACTGGAAGTGGGTTGCCATGCTCTGCTCCAGGGGCTCTTCCCAAACCAGGGACTGAACCCAGCTCTCCCAGGGCGTTTCTTTACCTTTGAGCCACCAGGGAGCCGGGCCTTTTATATTTTAAATGTATAGTAGGTTGATTCCCTCTTTTTACTTCCCTCTTTTGGTTGGAATTAGGTTTATTTTGGAGATTATTTAGGAAAAATAATTTCTATCAGCGATATTGTTACTGTACCACTTATCACCTTTATTTGTGCATGAGCACATTTTTGTTTTAAACTTCAGTGTTACTTCTGAGTGTTGGAAAAGTGGTATTGTGGGGAACAAAGTATAAGGAAGGCTGGGAAGACACTTGCAAACAAGGCTCCCAGTCAGGGCTGAATATTCTTGCAAACGAGATCTTCAGCCAAGAATCCTTTGACCCCGTGGAAAAGAACATTTCTTGCATACAAGGATGTTTCTCTGATCCTTCAAAAAGTAACAGACCCAGGGTCAAAAAGGATTCTAAGTTGATAAGGAAGTTCCCCAAAACAAAGTCTTAGCTGCAGTAAATAAGTTAAAGTAAAGGTTATCTCACCCCGCACCTGCACACTGAATAGTCATTGAATCATAGTGTTTTGGCAACTTGCCCTGTAAATTGTTGTGAAAAAGATATAAAATAAGGCAGCTGCAAGAACCAGCAAAATAAGAAGAATAAATAAAAAGATTCAAACCACTTGGCCGTGTTGGTGTTTCATTCCGTCGGGACTAGCAGGTATCTTAATATTTTATGTGTTATATTATTCTTATGATTTTTAATTTTCTTATCTCTTTTATCCAGTTTTAATATTCAAAATTTATAGAGAACTAATTTGGCATGTTTATTTAGTTAATTTATTTAATAGATTTTTTTCCTTATTATATAAGGACTTTATTATATATATATATAACCTTTATCACACACACACACACCACCTTTGACCAAGCGTGGCATGTGGGATTTTAGTTACCCAATGAGAGATCGAACCTGTGCCACTTCAGTGGAAGCTGAGAGACCTAACCACTGTATCTCTAGGGAAATCCCTAACACCTGGGATGTTTTTAGTTTGCTTGTTTATTTAATTAATTTATTTTTAATGAAGGATATTTGCTTTAAAGAATTGATTGGTTTCTGCAAACTTCAGCATGAATCAGCCATAGGTATACCTATGTCCTTTCCCTCTTGAACCTCCCTCCCATCTCCCTCCCCACCCCACCCATCTAGGTTGATACAGAGCCCCTTTGTGAGTTCCCTGCACCATACAGCAAATTCCCATTGCTTATCTATTTTACATATGGTAAATGTAAGTTTCCATGTTACTCTCTCAATACATCCCACCCTCTCCCTCCTCCCTTCTCCCCATGTCCATAAGTCTGTTCTCTATGTCTGTGTCTCCATTGCTGCCCTACAAATAATTTTGTCAGTACCATCTTTCTAGATTCCATATATGTGTGTTCAGTTCAGTTCAGTCTCTCAGTCATGTCCCACTCTTTCAACCCCATGAGTTGCAGCACATCAGGCCTGCCTGTCCATCACCAACTCCCGGAGTTCACTCAAACTCATGTCCATTGAGTCAGTGATGCCATCCAGCCATCTCATCCTCCTCTGTTGCCTTTTCCTCCTGCCCGCAACCCCTCCCAGCATCAGAGTCTTTTCCAGTGATTCAACTCTTCACATGAGGTGGCCGAAGTACTGGAGTTTCTGCTTCAGCATCATTCCTTCCAGAGAAATCCCAGGGCTGATCTCCTTCAGAATGGACTGGTTGGATCTCCTTGCAGTCCAAGGGAGTCTCAAGAGTCTTCTCCAACACCAGAGTTCAAAAGCATCAATTCTTTGGCACTCAGCTTTTTCACAGTCCCAACTATCACATCCATACATGACTACTGGAAAAACCATAGCCTTAACTAGAAGGATCTTTTGTTGGCAAAGTAATGGCTCTGCTTTTGAATATGCTATCTAGGTTGTTCATAACTTTCCTTCCAAGGGGGGGGGGGGTTTTTTTTTTTTTTCATTATACAGGGGCGGGGGCCCGCGGGCGGCGGGCGGGGGGGGGGGGGGGGGGGGGGGGGGGGGGGGGGGGGGGGCGTTGGGGTTTGGGGGGCGTGGGCCCCTGTGGGACAGTCAATGGCCAACGTCTTTGTTTAATTCCATGGCTGCAGTCACCATCTGCAGTGATTTTGGAGCCCCCAAAATAAAATCTGACACTGTTTCCACTGTTTCCCCATCTATTTCCCATGAAGTGATGGGACCAGATGCCATGATCTTTGTCTTCTGAATGTGGAGCTTTAAGCCAACTTTTTCACTCTCCTCTTTCACTTTCATCAAGAGGTTTTTAAATTCCTCTTCACTTTCTGCCATAAGGGTGGTGTCCTCTGCATATCTGAGGTCATTTATATTTCTCCCAGCAATCTTGATTCCCGCTTGTGCTTCTTCCAGCCCAGCGTTTCTCATGATGTACTCTGCATCAAAGTTAAATAAGCAGAGTGACAATATACAGCGTTGATGTATTCCTTTTCCTATTTGGAACCAGTCTGTTTTCCATATCCAGTTCTAACTGTGGTTTCCTGATCTGCATATAGGTTTTTCAAGAGGCAGGTCAAGTGGTCTGGTATTCCCATCTCTTTCAGAAATTTCCACTGTTCATTGTGATCCACACAGTGTTAGTATACCATATTTAACTTTCTCTTTCTGACTTGCTTCACTCTGTAATAGGCTCTAGGTTTCTTCACCTCATTAGAAATGACTCAAGTGTTCCTTTTCATGACAGAATAATCTTCCATTGTATATATGTACCACAGCTTGTTTATCTATTCATCTGTCAATAGACGTCTAGATTGCTTCCATGTTCTAGCTATTGTAAATGGTACTGCAATGAGCAGTGGAGTACATGTGTCTTTTTCAACTTCTCTCACCTGACATGTTTTTAATAAGCTTTATTTGTGGTAAATAATAACTATAAAATAATTGATAAAACTTATTCAGAGTTTGTTTCTTTTTACAGTATGATTTAACTCTGATGCTATAAGCATAGATAGAAAATTAACATTGACCAGTAATTTCAAGAACTAAAAATGTATTATTAGTATTGAACCTAGATGTCTGATCTAGTGTAGTTTAATTTCACTCTATTCCATAGTTTATTACTCTTCTAAATGTAAGTTATGCTTTCAGATATAATTTTGAACATCTTTTTCAGACTTATTTGAAGACTTTTAGATGCTGCTCTTTACAGATTAATTTTTTCAGAAATCAATTTTTATCTGTCAACTTTATTGGGATTTTCAGGATTGCATTTCTTATTGTTTTGTTTTACCTTTTGTCAAGAGTTCATTTTCAGCAAGAGCTTTTGGATTTTTTTTTCTTTCCTCTTTTCTTCTGTTTGGCGTTTTAAAATTATGAAGCTCATAAGGAATTACAGCCTTAAGACATGTTTGAGCAAGTGACTGCTGAGTTACTCAGTCATGTTCCAACTCTTTGTGTCCCCATGAGCTGTGCCCACCAGGCTGCTCTGTCCATGGAATTTTCCAGGCAAGAGTACTGGAGTGGGCTGACATTACTTCCTCCAAGGAATTTCCCAATCCAGGGAGATATGTTTAGTAGTATTTACTTATTTTCCCTTCTTTTATTCACTGATAGAAGTGGAAATACTGACTTTGTTTATTAAGTTAACCTGAGATGCTCATAATCCTAATAAGCAAATTATCATACCAACCAATAATTTGTCTATTCCTCATGTGATAGACAAATTCCTTGTTCTCAGGGATTAATTTCATGTATGAGCCCAACTTTCTTTTTTAGCTTTCTTCATGTTTATAGTTGCTCTGATTTTAAATAAAGGGAACATCAAAGCTAGAAATAACTTGCTGTACTGTGCCAGTTGTTTGGGCTGAGTTACAAAGCTGTTTCAGAATCAGATCAAAAAGCAACTTTCAATTATTGGAAATAAGTACAATATACCTTGACAATATAATAGGTAACCTAAATTTTTACAGAGGATCATCCTATGTCATATTGCCTTTAAATTTATGATTTTGAGGAACCATGGAGAATTTTTATGCAGCATTAATGACACTTTAATCTATGCTGATTTGTTTATTTAGATTAGAAAATGTTATGTTTTCTAGTTTTGTGGATAACTTATCAAAAACATTGCTTGTGTAATCATATGTGCTAGCATGTATATCAGAAACTTCATACTTTAGTGTGAATTATTTCTGTTACATATATTTTCTTTTTTTTTTTCTTTTGGAAAAGTTACAATGACATAAAAATTAATTTACTTAAATTTACAAAATGTGTTATAGGAGCCAGAAAACTGGTGCCTCTCACTTTGGCCTATACAGACACGATTGGAGATTGAAATGCTATGAGGAACTGATATTCTTCAAGAAGACTCAGCTTATGCCTCTATCTATCATTAGTGTTTATGGGATAAGTGTATTCAGCTATTCATGAATTCTGATGTTTGTTCCACAGCAAGAACTACCTAGTCAAATACCTTACCTTTATGACTAAGAAAAACAAGGATCAGACTTGTGACATTTGTTATAAAATGTCACAAGTTGGAATGTATTCTTAAGATGATAAAAATTTATAAGTAAATGGATCCAATTCTTTGACATTAAGCATTGTAAAACTGGACACTTAAACTGTAAAACTCCTACATTAACAATTAAAAAGTATATTCAAGTTTAAGAACTGTGATAATGTTTTAACCTAATTATTTCTTACATAATAGATTAGCCTGTAATTGGATTACTCCCATCAGATAATTCAGTTTTAAGAAAACATAGTTTAGCAATGGACTGGAATATAGAAAGGCTGCTTCTGTGTGCTCTTCTGCTCGAGTGCATGCTGTATGTTTGATTGTGAGCCCAAGGACTGCAGCCCTGCAGGCTCCTCTGTCCGTGGAAGTTTCCAGCAAGAATACTGAAGTGAGTTGCCACTTCCTCCTCTGGGGGATCTTCCTGACCTAGGGATCAAACCCAGTTCTCCTGTGTCTCTTGCATTGGCAGGCAGATTCTTTACCACTGACCCACCTCAAGAACTTCATTCATTACTTCCAACAATGCTGATCTATGCAAAACAAATTACACACCCTCACTATCCTAAACAAATGTCAGCCATGAAGTCTCCTGAATAACATTGTTTAACTTTGTTAGTGAAATTAGATGTGGCAGCAATGCAGATTTCCCTTACCAAGCAATAAATAATAGCTTGCTTTATTTTGGTTAGGCTGTGTGACTTCAAAAACAAAAGTTAAAAATATTCCATAAAATGGTTACTTTCTACATTATATATGTAGATGTTCTGAAATAAAGGTTTGAGTCAGTACTTTTTATACATAATCAGAAGATGGGATGTAAACCAAGTTTCCACTTGAAGGTGGAAGATTAACTGTATTAATTTAGACCCACAAAATTTGTTTTCTAAGTGTGAATGAGTGTTATCCAATTTTTATGTTTCTTTCTATAAAAATGAGATTTCTCATTTTAAAATCTTCTGCTCTTGGATACATGCCTTACTCTTTTTCAGAGAATTAATGTGGTTTGCATCATTTCTCAGGCAGGACTCTTGGTGTCTCTTTCTTTCATCTGGACTGGTGTGAGTCCTGATCTTTTGTAAGGTCTGTCTAGACACAGGACTCTTATAGAAAAGTACACTCTAGCTAGCTCTGTAGAGAAGCACAAGTGATGCCCTTTCTGTTCTTCTTGGTCACATTTCTGTCTTATATCAGAAAGTTTTGGTTCATATTCTGATCAAAAGAAGTGATATTTATTATGTCTTATCAGTTATTTTATTTTTTACTACAAAAGTACATTTAATTATACTTACAAAGTTACTTTTTCCTGTATTGAAATCTAATTCTATAATTTATTTTTATATTTTCCCTTGTGTACAGGAATAATAATAATTATATTTACACTTGTTAGATGTAGCAACTAGTTTAAACAAACACACATAATTTATTCTTCATAACAGTTTTTTGAAATAGCTGTTATTATGTCTCAGATTAGGAAGACAAGATAGGAAAAGGATGACTAACCACTCCTAGGATAGAGACCAAGTAAATGGTAAACTTAGAATTCATTCTCAAGCAGCCTAATATCAGAGCTCATATCTTTTAACATTTATTTTCTATCTCACATAACATTTTTACTACTTTCTTCATTAAAATTCTATAGACCATAAAACAAAGTAATTGTTCCAAACAACTGATGGTGTACTTCAGTTCAGTTCAGTCACTCAGTCGTGTCTGACTCTGTGACCCCATCGACTGCAGCTTGCCAGGCTTCCCTGTCCATCACCACCTCCTGGAGCGGGCTCAAGCTCATGTCCATCGAGTCGGTGATGGCAGTGGCACTGCACAACCTCTATCTGCCAGGAGTGCTTCGAGCTCCATTAGATTTGCTGACCCATGGGACTTAAGTGGCAGAGCAGTTGCAGCTGGTGCCCCTGGGCTTCCAGTCTGCTGCAGTCTTCCTGTCTGACTGCTGTCTGTAGACATTAAACTGCAGCTCAGTGTTGAACATCTCTGACTCTAAATGAATATTGGTACATGTGAGTAGAAATAGGATGTTAAAATTATTTTGCATCTTTATTATTATGATTATTTATTTTTCTATCCCTGTTCATCATGAGGCAAGATATTCTGACCTCCCAAGGCACAAAGTCAGGCACATGTGACAGCACACCATTATCAAATGGAAGTGGGGATGAAGGAGCCAGGGCTTGAGCAGGGCTGAGGGAAAAGGAGCTTGTGTGAGGAAGTAGCTCACACGTCCATGGCTCCAACTCATATGTCACATTCTTGAGTCCAGGAAAGACAGTACTGCAGGATATAAAGAGACCACCCAAAGCTGACAGCTGTGGCCATCTAGTTTCTGTCTGGGGGTACCTCTAAAGGAACACGTGTACACCTGTGGGGATTCATGTTGATGTGTGGCAAAACCAATACAATATTATAAAGTAATTAACCTCCAAATAATTTTAAAGAAAAAAAAGAAGGGTAGTCTTCTGCTAAGAGTTTCTCTCATACCTTAAACTTAATATATCCACCCAAAGTGTGATGGGCAGAGAGGACCACAGGCTGTTCATCTTGGTAGGCATGCCCATGTGACTGGTTTTTAGGGTGATTTACTTGACATCTTCAAGGTGATGGCTACGGGGCAGAGGGCATAAGGAGAGAGGCAGCTTAGCCGTACTTCTAAGCTGAGTTGGATGGACTCCTAAAAGCGGACTGCTCATGAGTCTGAGCAAGCTCTGGGAGCTGGTGATGGACAGGGAGGCCTGGCGGGCAGCAATCCATGGGGTTGCAAAGAGTCGGAGATGACTGAGCGACTGAACTGAACTAACTGAAAAGTGGATTTTCTGAAACAGACTAATTTTCTATAACAGACTAATAAACAGACTAGTGATAGGGAGGAAAATCTCAGAGAAGCCAGTTACCCATTTTCCTCTCACATCCATTCTATCCCATATCCACTTGCCAATTTCTTTATACACCCCCTGGCAACATTAACATTCTCTGAGGCAATGGTCTCTAAACAGGAGGCATGCATTCATCTGTTGGAGCATGGGAAAGGTACTAGAACTTTTGTATTACTTCTTCCATTCCTATTTCTTGCAGAGTCTACTATGTAAATGATATTAGTGTTAGAAGTACAAATAGTAACACAGTAGCACGTAGTTAACATTTACTGGGGCTACGTGTGCAATTTTCTCCCAGATTGACAATGCTACTAGAAATTTCAGTCTGCCGCACTGAGGAAGAGCCCAACCCCAGCACATCCCAGCTTTTGGAGAAATAGTTCGTGGTGGGACATGCCACTGGCCTCAAAAGGCGCGGCAACAGAAGCACAGCAGAGACACCGCTGAGGCCCGAAAGCCATAGGGAGGCAGGAGATAGTAACTTCAACCCTACAGGTAATGAACCAAAAGTCAAAATCTGGGCTGTCTCAAAGCAGTTTCTTTCCCCTTCCTGCCATTTACTCCCCAAAGAACCTCAGCTCCCAAAACCTAGTAGCTGCTCAACAATTATGCCAGGCAGAGACGCTTGTCTCTTATGCCAGGAATGTTTAGTAAGTGGTAGCAATTACTCTAGAGCACAGCCAGGCCAGAGCTTCCTTAGACAGTCACATGATGGAGGAGTCCTGTCTCCAGCTCCTCAGCCCACCTATACTCCCCTCCAGGTCCCCATAACACCATCATAGCACTATGACACTTTGCTGAAATTGACTTAATTTTTGTGTATTCTCTTAGTGCCTGTCAAGCCCTGTGGAAGGAAGAACTGTCCCTGTTTTGTTCACCACTGTGTCCCCACTACCTGCTGGACACTATTTGTTCCCTGTCATTGAAAAGAAATTAGAACCCCTGTGTCCTACAGCCAGACTTCAGCTCTGCAGAGGAGAAAAGAAACAGCAGGATGTGGAGGAAAGATGAAATAGAAATTCCCACCAATGTTCTTCTTGATCCAAATTCAATATAAACAGCCTTTAACTTTCTGAAGGAAGGTAATTATTCAATGTTTAGTCAAGGCTCTCCTTCTCTGCCCTTTCTGGTCTGGGCCCAGGTACCCCAACCCCCCTAATTGTTGGCATAGTGCCTCCTCAGAAAACAGCATGCTTTCTCTGAAGGAGGGTAACACAGCTGAGGACCCACATGGAAAGGTTCTGTGGGGAAGAAGAATTCATGCAACTTTCTATCTGCACCAAAGAATCTCTCATCCAGACCTTCTCTCCTTCCTCCCAAGGCAGACTAAGGAAAAGACTTCTTTCTTTCCCTCAGTTCAGTTCAGTCGCTCAGTCGTGTCCCACTCTTGGCGACCCCATGAATCGCAGCACGCCAGGCCTGCCTGTGCATCACCAACTCCTGGAGTTCACTCAGACTCATGTCCATTGAATCAGTGATGCCATCCAGCCATCTCATCCTCTGTCGTTCCCTTCTCCTCCTGCCCCCAATCCCTCCCAGCATCAGAGTCTTTTCCAGTGAGTCAACTCTTGGCATGAGGTGGCCAAAGTACTGGAGTTTCAGCTTTAGCATCATTCCTTCCAAAGAACACCCAGGACCCATCTTCTTTATAATGGACTGGTTGGATCTCCTTGCAGTCCAAGGGACTCTCAAGAGTCTTCTCCAACACCACAGTTCAAAAGCATCAATTCTTCAGCTCTCAGCTTTCTCAGTTCAGATTCACACAGGTTTTTCTTGCTCTTGGAAGCCAGGAGATAGCATGGAAAATTAATCAGAAGATAAAAGGCTACCTTCCAGTGGGGATCATCCAGCTCTTTGAGGACTGGAAAAATCTGGGGGTGGGGATGGAATCGGGAAGCAAGCAGCAGTGAAAAGAGAGAGAACAGGAATGAAGAAAGGAGCAAACTGAAAAGATCCTATCAGTGCAAAATGCTCAGGTCTTTCTTACTGATAAACCTCAGGCAACACAACCTCTTACTAACTTCCCCAATGGCTTGGCAGTGAAGAATCTGCCTGCTGTGCAGCAGGTGTGCATTTGATCCCTGGGTTGGGAAGATTCTCTGGAGGAGGAAATGGCAACTCACTCCAGTATTCTTTCCTGAAAAATTCCACAGACAGAGGAGCCTGGTGCGCTACAGTCCACGGGAATCAGACACAACTGAGCACATACACACACACACACACACACACACACACACACACACACACAAATGCAACCACTTACCCAACCAACACAATCACCTCTGCCCCTCTGCTGAGCCTTGTCTGCTCACTGATTAGTGCTGTGGGGGCTGAGCACCTCCATGTCATCTCAAATGTAACCAGCTCTTAGCCACTGGGGCATCACCTCTTGTTCCAACTAGTCACTGGACTCAAGGAACACAAGCCAATATTAAATGCATATTAGCATTGGGTCACAGGTAGGCATTTTATCAGGCACCAGAATATAACACAAACTGTAAACTCTCTGTGGTTCTGGGAGTCTCTGTGTCGCTGCCCTGGCTGAAGAGGCAGCAGAGCATTAATGGTCTCTAAGTCAGAAAACATGAACTATTCCATCAAGTTCTGCCCTGTGGTAAGACTTTAGGCAAGTCATTTAATTTTTTTGGTCTGTTGAGATCAGTCAATGAGAGAGACAGAGAGAGAGACATTAAACTATGTTAGTGTCAGAAAAGTTATAAACTGCAAGTTCCAAAAGGTTCCTTAGTAGCTATAGTTTAAAACAATCTATCCTAAAGATACTATCAATCCAACAGAAAATAAAGGGAAAGGGTCATATTCTAGGAAACTATCTTCTCAATCTTACTTCACTTTACTTTCCAATTAGCAGAAATTCAAGCACTGGGAAAATCTCTTTATGTTCTTATTGTTAGCTGAGATTCAAAGACTACTGGCCAGTCACCTCCCCTGGGGCCTCGAGAGAACTCTGCTCCTCTGATGTTGCAAAGGAGGCTGCAGAGACGCACGCTGAGCAGAGCCTGGGGCAGACTCAGGGCTCCTACAGCATCAGTCAGGGGCCTTTCAGACATGACGTTGATCCCAAGAAGCTGCTCACTACCCATCCTTTATTTTGTATTTTTAAAATTAATTTTTATTGCAAAATAGTTACTTTATAGAGCTGTGTTAGTTTCTACTGTACAGAAAAATGAATCAGCCATATATGTATGTGTGGGTATATATATGTATATGTGTATATATATGTATGTGTGTGTGTATATATATATATGTGTGTGTGTGTGTATATATATATGTGTGTGTGTGTGTATATATCTGTGTGTGTGTTAGCAAATCTCAGTGAGTTTAGCTCATAGTGTGACTGGGCAAGTGAATCTCATTAATCTCTGTTCCTCACTATTCAACCTAATGCCATATATGTGTGTGTGTGTGTGTGTGTATCTGTGTGTGTGTGTGTGTGTATATATATATATAAATGTGTGTGTTTATATATGTGTGTATG
>CAKJTW010000455.1:0-58712 GCA_917880005.1 Nanger dama | reverse complement strand
TAGGGTTAGGGTTGGGGTTGGTGTTAGCATTATGGCTCGGGCTATGGTTATGGTTAGCATTGGTGTTAGGCCAGGACCAGGCCAGGCCAGGAGCCGGGCTGCCAGGCCAGGCCAGGGCCAGGCCCTAGGCCAGGGCCAGAGCCAGAGCCAGGGCCAGGGCCAGGCCCAGGGCCAGGCCCAGGCCCAGGCCAGGCCAGGCCAGGCCAGGCCAGGGCCAGGCGCCAGGCCAGGCCAGGCCAGCAGGCAGAGCCAGGGCCAGGCCAGGCCAGGGCCAGGGCCAGGCCAGGCCAGGGCCAGGCTCAGGCCAGGCCTCAGGCCAGGCCAGGCCTAGCCCAGGCCAGGCAGGGCCAGGCCAGGCCAGGCCAGGCCAGGCCAGGCCAGGCCAGGGCCAGGCCAGGCCAGGCCAGGCCAGGCCAGGCCAGGCCAGGGCCAGGCCAGGCCAGGCCAGGCCAAGGCCAGGCCCAGGCCAGGGTCAGGCCAGGCCAGGCCAGGCCATGCCCAGGCCAGGCCAGGGCCAGGCCAGGGCCAGGCCAGACTGGGGCCAGGGCCAGGCCAGGCCAGGCCAGGCCAGAGCCAGGCCAGGCCAGGCCAGGCCTAGGCCTGGGGCCAGGCCAGGGCCAGGGCCAGGCCAGGCCAGGCCAGGGCCAGCCAGGCAGGCCAGGAGCAGGCCAGCCAGGGCCAGGCCAGGCTGGGCCTAGGGCCAGGGGCAGGCCAGGCCAGGCCAGGCCAGGCCAGGCCAGGGCCAGGCCAGGGCCAGGCCAGGGCCAGGCCAGGGCCAGGCCAGGCCAGGCCAGGCCTGAGGCCAGGCCAGGCCAGGCCAGGCCAGGCCAGGCCAGGCCAGGCCAGGGCCTAGGCCTTGGCCAGGCCAGGCCAGGCCAGGGCCAGGAGGGCAGGGCCAGGCAGGCCAGGCCAGGCCAGGGCCAGGCCAGGCCAGGCCAGGCCAGGCCAGGCCAGGGGCCAGGCCTAGGCCAGGCCAGGCCAGGCCCAGGCCAGGGCCTAGGCCAGGCCTAGGGCCAGGCCAGGGGCCAGGCCAGGCCAGGGCCTAGGCCAGGCCAGGCCAGGGCCAGGCCCAGGCCAGGCCAGGCCAGGCCAGGCCAGGCCAGGCCAGGCCTGGGCCAGGCCAGGGCCAGGGCCAGGCCAGGCCAGGGCAGGCCAGGGCAGGGCCAGGGCCAGGCCAGGCCCAGGCCAGGCCAGGCCAGGCCAGGCCAGGCCAGGGCAGGCCAGGCCAGGCCAGGGCCAGGGCCAGGCCAGGCCAGGCCAGGGCCAGGCCAGGGCCAGGCCAGGCCCAGGCCAGGCCAGGCCAGGCCAGGCCAGGCCAGGCCAGGGGGCCTAGGGCCAGGCCAGGCCAGGGCCAGGGGCCAGGGCCAGGCCAGGGCCAGGCCAGGCCAGGCCAGGCCAGGCCAGGCCAGGGGCCAGGCCAGGCCAGGGCCAGGCTAGGCCAGGCCAGGGCCAGGCCAGGCCAGGCCAGGCCAGGCCAGGCCTAGGCCAGGCCAGGCCTGGGCCAGGCCAGGCCAGGCCAGGCCAGGCCAGGCCAGGGCCAGGCCAGGCCAGGCCAGGCCAGGGCCAGGCCAGGGCCAGGGCCTGGGGCAGGGCCAGGCCAGGCCAGGCCAGGCCAGGGCCAGGGCTGGGGCCAGGCCAGGCTTGGGGCCAGGGCCAGGCCAGGCCAGGGCCAGGCCAGGCCAGGCCAGGCCTGGACTGGGACAGCTGCCAGGCCAGGACAGGCCAGGCCAGGCCAGGCCAGGCCAGGCCCAGGCCAGGCCAGGCCCGCCAGGGCCAGGCCAGGGGCCAGGCCAGGCCAGGTTAGGCCAGGCAGGGCAGTGGCTGGGCCAGGCCAGGGCCAGGCTTAGGGGCAGGGGCAGGGCCAGGTAGGCCAGGGCTAGGGCCAGGAGCAGGGCTAGGCCAAAGGCAGGGCCAGGCCAGGCCAGTGCCAGGCCAGGCCAGGGCAGGTCTAGGCCAACGCCAGCCAGGCCAGGCCAGGCCAGGCTTAGGCTAGGCCAGGGCCAGGCCAGGCCAGGGCTAGGCCAGAGCCAGGGCCAGGCCAGGCCAGGCCAGGCCAGGGCCAGGCTAGGCCAGGGCAGGCCAGGACAGGGCCAGGCCAGGCCAGGGCCAGGGCCAGGGCCAGGCCAGGCCAGTGCCAGGCCATGGCCAGGCCAGAGCCAGGGTAGGGGCCAGGCCCAGGCCAGGCCAGGCCAGGCCAGGTGCCAGGCCAAGACTAGGCCAGGGCCAGGCCAGGCCAGGCCAGGCCCAGGCCAGGCCAGGGCCAGGGGCAGGGCCAGGCCAGATTGAGGCCAGGCCAGGGCCAGGCCAGGCCAGGCCTGGGGCAGGCCACAGAGCCAGGCCAGGGCCAGGGCCAGGCCAGGCCAGGGGCCAGGCCAGGCCAGGCCAGGCCAGGCCAGGCCAGGCCAGGCCTAGGCCAGGCCAGGCCACAGGCCAGGCCAGGCCAGGCCAGGCCAGGCCAGGCCAGGGCCAGGCCCAGGCCCAGGCCAGGCCAGGCCAGGCCAGGGCCAGGCCAGGCCAGGCCAGGCCAGGGCAGGGCCAGGGCCAGGCCAGGCCAGGGCCAGGGCCAGGCCAGGGCCAGGGCCAGGCCCAGGCCAGGCCAGGCCAGGCCAGGCCAGGGCCAGGCCAGGCCAGGCCAGGCCAGGCCAGGCAGGGCAGGACAGGGAACCAGGGCCAGGCCAGGCCACGGCAGGCCTTAGGCCAGCAGGGGCCAGGCCAGGCCAGGCCAGGCCAGGCCAGGCCAGGCCAGGCCTAGGCCTAGTGGCAGAGCCAGGGCAGGCCAGGACAGGCCAGGCCAGGCCAGGCCAGAGACAGGCCAGGGCCAGGCCAGGCCAGGGCCTGGGCAGCCAGGCCAGGGCAGGCCAGGGCCAGGCCAGGCCCTGGGGCAGGGCCAGGCCAGGGCCAGGCCAGGGCAGGGCAGGCCAGGCATGGCTGGGGCCTGGCTCAGAGCCAGGCCAGGGCCAGGCCAGGCCAGGCCAGGCCAGGCCAGGCCAGGCCCAGGCCAGGCCAGGCCAGGCCAGGCCAGGCCAGGCCCAGGCCAGGCCAGGCCTAGGCCAGGCCAGGCCAGGCCAGGGCCAGGCCAGGCCAGGCCAGGCCAGGCCAGGCCAGGCCAGCCAGGCCCAGGCCAGGCCAGGCCAGGCCAGGCCAGGTTAGGCCAGGCCAGGGCCAGGCCAGGGCCAGGGCCAGGCCAGGCCAGGCCAGGCCAGGCCAGGCCAGCCAGGCCAGGCCCAGGCCAGGCCAGTGGCAGCACAGGCCAGGCCCAGGCCAAGGCCAGGGACAGGCCAGGCCAGGCCAGGCCAGGCCAGGGCCAGGCCAGGCCAGGCCAAGGACTGGGCCAGGCCAGGCCAGGCCAGGCCAGGCCAGGCTGCCAGGCAAGGCAGGGGCCAGGCCAGGCCAGGCCAGGGCCTAGGCCAGGCCAGGCCAGGCCAGGCCAGGCCAGGCCAGGGCCAGGCCAGGCCAGGCCAGGGGCCAGGCCAGGCCAGGGGCCAGGCCAGGCTGCAGGCCAGGCCCAGGCCAGGGGCAGGCCAGGCCAGGCCAGGCCCAGGCCAGGGCCACGCCAGGGCCAGGCCAGGCCAGGCCAGGCCAGCCAGGCCAGGCCAGGCCAGGCCAGGCCAGGCCAGGCCCAGGCCAGGCCAGGCCAGGCCAGGCCTAGGCCAGGCCAGGCCAGGCCCAGGCCAGGCCAGGCCAGGCCAGGCCAGGCCAGGGCCAGGCCAGGCCAGGGGCACAGGCCAGGCCAGGGCCAGGCCAGGCCAGGGCCAGGCCAGGGCCAGGCCAGGCCAGGCCAGGACTAGGCCACAGCCAGGGCCAGGCTAGGCCAGGGCACCCAGGCCAGGGGCCAGGGCAGGGAACGGCCTGAGGCCAGGCCAGGCCAGGGCCTAGGCTGGGGGCAGGCCAGGCCAGGCCAGGCCAGGCCAGGCCAGGCCTAGGCCAGGGCCTAGGCCAGGGCCAGGCCAGGGCAGGGACAGGCCTAGGTCAGGGCCAGGCCAGAGCCAGGCCAGGCCAGGCCAAGGCCAAACCAGGACAGGCCAGGCCAGGCCAGGCTTGCCAGGCCTGTGGCCAGGCCAGGCCAGGCCAGGGCCAGGCCAGGCAGGGCCAGGGCCAGGGCCAGGGCCAGGCTAGGCCAGGTCCAGGCCAGGCCAGGGCCAGGGCTAGGCCAGGGCCAGGCCAGGCCAGGCCAGGGCCAGGCCAGGGCCAGGCCAGGCCAGGGCCAGGCCAGGCCAGGGCCAGGCCAGGCCAGGCCAGGGCAGGCAGGGCAGCATTAGGGCCAGGGCAGGGCTGGCCAAGGCTAGGCCAGGGGCCAGGGCCAGGGCCAGGCCAGGCCAGGGCAGGCCAGGCTTTGGGCCAGGCCCAGGTCAGGGCAGGGCAGGCCAGGCCAGGCCAGGCCTAGGCCAGGCAGGCCAGGCAGGGCCAGGCCAGCAGGCCAGGCCAGGCCAGGCCAGGCCAGGCCAGGCCAGGGCTGGGCCAGGCCAGGCCAGGCCAGGCCAGGCCAGGCTCAGGCCAGGCTTAGGCCAGGCCAGGCCAGGCCAGGCCAGGCCAGGGCCAGGGCCAGGCCAGGGCCAGGGCCAGGCCCAGGCCAGGGCCAGGCCAGGCCAGGCCAGGGCCTAGGCCAGGCCTAGGGCCAGGCCAGAGCCAGGGCCAGGCCAGGCCAGGCCAGGCCAGGCCTAGGCCAGGGCCAGGCCAGGCCAGGCCACTGGCCTCAGGCCTAGGCCAGGCCAGAGGCCAGGCAGGCCAGGGCAGGGCCAGGCCAGGGCCAGGCCAGGCCAGGGCCAGGCCAGGCCAGGCCCAGGCCAGGCCTAGGGCCAGGCCAGGCCAGGCCAGGCCTAGGCCTGGCCAGGCCAGGCCAGAGCCAGGCCAGGCCAGCAGCCAGCCCAGGCCCAGGCCAGGCCAGGGCCAGGCCAGGCCAGGCCAGGGCCAGGCCAGGCCAGGCCAGGCCAGGCCAGGCCAGGCCAGGCCTGGCCAGGCCAGGCCAGGCCTCAGGCCAGGCAGGCCAGGGCCAGGCCACCCAGGCCCAGGCCAGGCCAGCCAGGCCAGGCCAGGCCAGGCCAGGCCAGGCCAGCAGCCAGCAGGCCAGGCCAGGCCAGGCCAGGCCAGGGCCAGGCCAGGCCAGGCCAGGCCAGGGGCCAGGCCAGGCCAGGCCAGGCCAGGCCAGGCCCAGGCCAGGCCAGGCCAGGCCAGGCCAGGGCCAGGCCAGGGCCAGGCCAGGCCAGGGCCTAGGCCAGGCCAGGCCAGGGCCAGGCCAGGCCAGGCCAGGCCAGGCCAGGGCCAGGGCCAGGCCAGCCAGGCCAGGCCAGGCTCAGGGCCAGGCCAGGCCAGGCCAGGCCAGGCCCAGGCCAGGCCAGGGCCAGGCCAGGGCCAGGCCAGGGCCAGGGCCAGGCCACCACAGCCAGCCAGGCCAGGGCCAGGCCTGGCCAGGCCAGGCCTTGGCCAGGCAGGGCCAGGGCCAGGGCCAGGCCAGGCCAAGATCAGGCCAGGCCAGGCCAGGCCAGGCCAGGCCCAGGCCAGGCCAGGCCAGGCCAGGCCAGGGCAGGGCCAGGCCAGGCAGGCAGGGCCAGGCCAGGCCAGGCCAGGCCAGGGCCAGGCCAGGCCAGGCAGGCCAGGCCAGGCCAGGCCAGGGCCAGGCCAGGCCAGGCCAGGCCCAGGCCAGGCCAGCCAGCCAGGCCAGGCCAGGCCAGGCCACAGCCAGGCCAGGCCAGGCCAGGGCCAGGCCTAGGCCAGGGCCAGGCCAGGCCAGGCCAGGCCAGGCCAGGGCCAGGCCAGGCCAGGCCAGGCCAGGGCCAGGCCAGGCCAGGCCAGGCCAGGCCAGGCAGGCCAGGCCAGGCCAGGCCAGGCCAGGCCAGGCCAGGGCAGGCCAGGCCAGGGCCAGGCCAGGCCAGGCCAGGCCAGGCCAGGCCAGGCCAGGCCCAGGGCCAGGCCTAGGCCAGGCCAGGCAGGCCAGGCCAGGGCCTGGCCTAGGCCAGGCCAGGCCAGGCCAGGCCAGGCCAGGCCAGGCCAGCCAGGCCAGGCCCAGGCCAGGCCAGGCCAGGCCAGGGCCAGGCCAGGCCAGGCCCAGGGCCAGGCCGGCCAGGCCAGGCCAGGCCTGGCCAGGCCCAGGCCAGGCCAGGCCAGGCCAGGGCCAGGCCCAGGGCCAGGCCAGGCCAGGGCCAGGCCAGGCCAGGCCAGGCCAGGCCAGGCCCAGGCCAGGCCAGGCCAGGCCAGGCCAGGGCCAGGCCAGGCCAGGGCAGGCCAGGCCAGGGCCTGGCCCAGGCCAGGCCAGGCCAGGCCCAGGCCAGGCCCAGGCCAGGCACCAGGCCTCAGGCCAGGCCAGGCCAGGCCAGGGCCAGGCCAGCCAGGCCAGGCCAGGGCAGCCCAGGCAGGGCCAGGCCAGGCCAGGCAGGGCCAGGCCTAGGCCAGGCCAGGCCAGGCCAGGCCAGGCCCCAGGCCAGGCCAGGCCAGGCCAGGCCAGGCCAGGCCAGGCCAGGCCAGGCCCAGGCCAGGCAGGGCCAGGCCCAGGGCCAGGCCAGGCCTAAGGCCAGGCCCAGGCCAGGCCAGGCCAGGGCCAGGGCCAGGCCTGGGCCCAGGGCCTGGCCTAGGCCAGGCCAGCAGCCAGGGCCAGGCCAGGCAGGCCAGGCCAGGCCAGGCCAGGGCCAGGCCCAGGCCAGGTCAGGCCAGGCCAGGCCAGGACTAGGCCAGGCCACCAAGGCCTGGCAGGCCAGCAGCAGGCCAGGGCCAGGCCAGGCCAGGCCAAGCCAGGCCAGGCCAGGCCAGGGCCAGGCCAGGCCAGGGCCAGGCCAGGCCAGGCCAGGCCAGGCCAGGCCAGGGCTGGGGCTGGGGCCAGGCCTGGCCAGGCCGAGGCCAGGCCCAGGGCGGGGCCAGGGCCAGGCCAGGGACTGGGGCTGGGCAGGGCTGGGCCTGGGGCCAGGCCAGGGCTGGGCCAGCCAGGCAGGCCAGGCCAGGACTGGGGCTGAAGCCAGCTGGGGCTGGGGGCCAGGGCCAGGCCAGGGCCAGGCCAGGCCAGGCTGGGCCAGGCCAGGCCTAGGCCAGTGCTAAGCCTAGGTCCGGCCAGGACAGGCCTAGGACCAGGGCCAGTGCCAGGGCCAGGAACTGGCCAGGGCCAGGGCCAGGCCAGGCCAGGCCAGGCTTAGTGCAGGCCAGGCCAGAGCTAAGAGCAGGACAGGTGAGGCCAGGCCAGGCCAGGCCAGGACAGTGCCAGGCCAATGCCAGGCCAGGGCCAGGGCCAGGCCAGGCCAGGCCAGGGCCTTGGGGGCCAGGCCAGGAAACAGCCTAGGCCAGGACAGGCTAGGCCAGGCCAGGCCAGGGCCAGGCCAGGCCAGGCAGGCCCAGGGCCAGGGCCAGGCCAGGCAGGGCCAGGCCAGGGCTGGCAGGCCAGGGGCCAGGCCAGGCCAGGCCAAGGCCAGCAGGCCACAGGCCTAGCCAGGCCAGGCCCAGGACAGGCCAGGCCAGGCCAGGCCAGGCCAGGCCAGGCCAGGCCAGGCCAGGCCAGGCCAGGGCCAGGCCAGGCCAGGCCAGGCCAGGCCAGGCCAGGCCAGGCCAGGCCAGGCCACCTGGCCCAGGCCAGGAAGAGGCCAGGCCAGGCCAGGCCAGGCCAGGCCAGGCCAGGGCCTGGCCAGGCCAGGGCCAGGCCAGGGCCAGGGCAAGCAGCCAGGCCAGGCCCAGGCCAGGAAGAGCCCAGGCCAGGGCCAGGCCAGGCCTGCCAGAGCCAGGCCAGGCCAGGCCAGGCCAGGCCAGGCCAGGGCCAGGGCCAGGGCCAGGCAGGCCAGGCCAGGCCCCAGGCCAGGCCAGCCAGGCCAGGCCAGGCCAGGCCAGGCCAGGCCAGGGCCAGCAGCCAGGCCAGGCCAGGCCAGGCCAGGGCCAGGCCAGGCCAGGCCAGGGCCAGGCCAGGCCAGGCCAGGCCAGGCCAGGCCAGGCCAGGGCCAGGGCCTGGGCCAGGCCAGGCCAGGCCAGGCCAGGCAGCTGGCCAGGCCAGGCCAGGCCAAGCCAGGCCAGGTCAGGGCCAGGCCAGGCCAGGCCAGGGCCAGGCCAGGCCAGGCCAGGCCAGGCCAGGCCAGGCCCAGGGCCAGGGCAGGCCAAGGCCAGGCCCAGGCCAGGGCCAGGCCAGGCCAGGGCCCAGGCCAGGGCCAGGCCAGGCCAGGCCAGGCCAGGCCCAGGCCAGGCCAGGGCCAGGCCAGGCCAGGCCAGGCCAGGCCAGGGCCAGGCCAGGGCCAGGGCCAGGGCCAGGCCAGGGCCAGGCCAGGCCAGGCCAGGCCAGGCAGGCCAGGCCAGGCCCAGGGCCAGGCCAGGCCAGGCCAGGCCAGGCCAGGCCAGGCCAGGCCAGGCCCAGGCCAGGCAGGCCAGGCCAGGCAGCCAGGCCAGGCCAGGCCAGGCCAGGCCAGGCCCAGGCCAGGCCAGGCCAGGCCAGGCCAGCCAGGCCCAGGCCAGGCCAGGCCAGGGCCAGGCCAGGCCAGGCCTCAGGCCAGGCCAGGCCAGGCCAGGCCAGGCCAGCCAGGTCAGGCAGGGCTAGGCCAGGCCAGGCCAGGCCAGGCCAGGCCAGGCCGGCCAGGCCAGGGCAGGCCAGGGCCAGGGCCAGGCCAGGCCAGGCCAGGCCAGGCCAGGGCCAGGGCCAGGCCTAGGCCAGGCCAGGCCAGGCCTAGGCCAGGCCAGGGCCAGGCCAGGCCAGGCCAGGCCAGGCAGGCCTGGGCCTAGGCCAGGAAGAGGCCAGGCCAGGCCAGGGCCAGGGCCAGGGCCAGGCCAGGCCAGGCCAGGGCCAGGCCAGGCCTGGCCTGGCCAGGCCAGGCCAGGCCAGGCCAGGGCCAGCAGGCCAGGCCAGGCCTAGGCAAGAAGAGGCCCAGGTCAGGGCCAGGCCAGGCCAGGCCAGGCCAGGCCAGGCCAGGCAGGCCAGGGCCAGGCCAGGGCCAGGCCAGGCCAGGCCAGGCTAGGCCAGGCCAGGCCAGGCCAGGCCAGGCCCAGGCCAGGCCAGGCCAGGCCAGGGCCAGGCCAGGGCCAGGGCAGGCCAGGGCCAGGGCCAGGGCCAGGCCAGGCCAGGCCTAGGCCAGGGCCAGGCCAGGCCAGGCCAGGCCAGGCCAGGGACTAGGGGCCAGGCCTAGGCCAGGCCAGCCAGGCCAGAGCCAGGGCCAGGCCAGGGCCAGGCCAGGCCAGGCCAGGCCCAGGCCAGGCCCAGGCCAGGCCAGGGGCCAGGCCAGGCTGGGCTAGGCCGGCTGCTCCAGGCCAGGCCAGGCAGGCCAGGGCCAGGGCCAGGCCAGGCCAGGCCTTAGGCCAGGGCAGGCCAGGCCAGGCCAGGCCAGGCCAGGCCAGGGCCAGGCCAGGCCAGGCCAGGCCAGGCCAGGCCAGGCCAGGCCAAGGCTGGGCTAGGCCAGGCTAGGCCAGGCCAGGCTAGACCTGGGCCAGGCCTAGGCCAGGCCAGGCCAGGCTGGGCCAGGGCTCAGGCCAGGCCAGGCCAGGGCCAGGGCCAGGCCAGGGCCTGGCCAGGCCAGGCCAGGGCCAGGCCAGGCCAGGCCAGGCCTAGGCCAGGCCAGGCCAGGCCAGGCCAGGCCAGGCCAGGGCCAGGCCAGGGCCAGGGCCAGGCCAGGGCAGGCAGGGCCAGGCCAGGGCCAGGCCAGGCCAGGCCAGGGCCAGGCCAGGCCAGGCCAGGCCAGAGGCCCAGGCCAGGGCCAGGGCAGGGACAGGCCAGGCCAGGGGCCAGGCCAGGCCAGGCCAGGCCAGGCCCAGGCCTGGCCAGGCCAGGCCAGGAGCAGGGCCAGGCCAGGCCAGGGCCAGGCCAGGCCAGGCCAGGCCAGGCCAGGCCAGGCCAGGCCAGGCCTAGGCAGGCCAGGCCAGGCCAGGCCAGGACCAGGCCAGGCCAGGCCAGGGCCAGGGCAGGCCAGGCCAGGCCAGGGCCAGGGCCAGGCCAGGCCAGGCAGGCCAGGCCAGGCCAGGCCACCTAGGCAGGCCAGGGCAGGCCAGGCCAGGGCCAGGCCAGGGCCAGGCCAGGCCAGGGCCAGGCCAGGCCAGGCCAGGCCAGGCCAGGCCAGGCCAGGCCTAGGGCCTGGCCAGGCCAGGGCCAGGCCAGGGGCCAGGCCAGGCCCAGGGCCAGGCCAGGCCAGGCAGGCCAGGCCAGGCCAGGCCAGGCCCAGGCCAGGCCTAGGCCAGGCCAGGGCAGGCCAGGCCAGGCCAGGGCCAGGCCAGGCCAGGGCCCAGGCCAGGGCCAGGCCAGGCCAGGCCAGGCCAGGCCAGGCCAGGCCAGGCCAGGCCAGGCCAGGCCAGGGCCAGGCCACCAGGCCAGGCCAGGGCCAGGCCAGGGCCAGGCCAGGGCCAGGCCAGGGCCAGGGCCAGGCCAGGCCAGGCCAGGCCAGGCCAGGCCAGGCCAGGCCAGCCAGGGCAGGCCAGGCCAGGCCAGGCAGGCCAGGCCAGGCCAGGGCCAGGGCCAGGCCAGGCCAGGGCCAGGCCAGGCCAGGGGCTGGGCCAGCAGGCCAGGCCAGGGCCAGGCCAGGCCAGGCCAGGCCAGGCCAGGGCCAGGGCCAGGCCAGGCCAGGCCAGGCCAGGGCCCCCAGGTCAGGCCAGGCCAGGCCAGGCCAGGCCAGGCCAGGCAAACAGGCCAGGCCAGGGCCAGGCAGGGCCAGGGCCAGGCCAGGCAGGCCAGGGCCAGGCCAGGCCAGGGCTAGGCCAGGCCAGGCCAGGCCAGGCCAGGCATAGGCCAGGCCTTAGGCCAGGGCCAGGGCCAGGCCAGCCAGGCCTAGGCCTAGGGCCAGGCCAGGCCAGGCCAGGCCAGGGCCAGGCCCAGGCCCAGGGCCAGGCCAGGCCAGGCAGGCCAGGGCCAGGCCAGGCCAGGCCAGGCCAGGCCAGGCCAGGCCAGGCCAGGCCAGCAGGCCAGGCCAGGCCAGGGCCAGGCCAGGCCAGGCCAGGCCAGGGCCAGGCCAGGCCAGGCCAGGCCAGGCTGGGCCAGGCCCAGGCCAGGGCCAGGCCAGGGCCAGGCCCAGGCCAGGCCAGGCCAGGCCAGGCCAGGCCAGGCCAGGGCCTAGGCCAGGCCCAGGCCAGGCCCAGGCCAGGCCAGGCCAGGCCAGGAGCCAGGGCCAGGCCAGGCCAGGCCAGGGCCTGGCCCAGGCCTGGGCCAGGCCAGGCCAGGCCAGGGCCAGGCCCCCAGGCCAGGCCAGGCCAGGCCAGGCCCAGGCCAGGCCAGGCCAGGGCCAGGCCAGGCCAGGCCAGGCCAGGGCCAGGGCCAGGCCTGGGCCAGGCCAGGCCAGGGCCAGGCCAGGCCAGGCCCAGGCCAGGCCAGGCCAGGCCAGGCCAGGCCAGGCCAGGGCCAGGCCAGGGCCAGGCCAGGCCAGGCCAGGCCAGGCCAGGCCAGGCCAGGCCAGGCCAGGCCAGGCCAGGCCAGGGCCAGGGGCCAGGCCAGGGCCAGGCCAGGCCAGGCCAGGGCCAGGCCAGGGCCAGGCCAGGGCCCAGGCCAGGCCAGGCCAGGCCAGGCCAGGGCCAGGCCAGGCCAGGGCCAGGCCAGGGCCAGGCCAGGCCCAGGGCAGGCCAGGAGGCCAGGGCCAGGCCAGCCAGCCAGGCCAGGCCAGGCCTAGGCCAGGCCAGGCCAGGCCAGAGGCCAGGCCAGGCCAGGCCAGGGCCCAGGGCAGGCCAGGCCAGCCAGGCCAGGCCAGGCCAGGACCAGGCCAGGCCAGGGCCAGGCTGGGGCCAGCCAGGCCAGGGCTGGGCTAGGCCAGGCCAGGACCAGGGCCAGGCTAGGCTGGGACTGTGGCTGGGCCAGAGCCAGGCCTGGGGCCAGGGCCAGGGCAGGGCTAGGCCAGGCCAGGCCAGGACTGGGGCTGGCCTAGGCCTGGGGCTGGGCCAGGCCAGGGCCAGGGCTAGGCCAGGCTTAGGCCTAGGCCAGGCCAGGCCAAGGTAGCCAGTGGGCTAAGCCTATGGCTCAGGCCAGGACAGGCCAGGACCAGGCCAGTGCCAGGGCCAGGACTGGGCCCAGGGCCAGGGGCCAGGGCAGGGCTAGGCCAGGCCAGTGCCAGGCCAGGCCAGGCCTAAGAGCAGGGCCAGGGTAGGCCAGGGCCAGGCCAGGACAGGCCAGTGCCAGGGCCAGGCCAGGCCAGGCCAGGGCCAGGCCAGGCCAGGCCAGGCCTTGGGGCCAGGCCAGGCCAGGCCAGGCCAGGCAGGATAGGCCAGGCCAGGCCAGGCCAGGCCAGCCAGGCCAGGCCCAGGCCAGGCCAGGCCAGGCCAGGCAGGCCAGGGCCAGGGCCTGGGCCAGGGCCAGGCCTAGGCCAGGGCCAGGCCAGGCCAGGCCAGGCCAGGCCCAGGAGAGGCCAGGCCCAGGCCAGGCCAGGCCAGGCCAGGCCAGGGCCAGGGCCAGGCCAGGGCAGGCCAGGCCAGGGCCAGGCCAGGCCAGGGCCAGGCCAGGCCAGGCCAGGGGCCAGGCCAGGCCAGGCCAGGCCCCAGGCCAGGCCAGGCCAGGCCAGGCCAGGCCAGGGCCAGGCCAGGCCAGGCCAGGCCAGGCCAGGCCAGGGCCAGGCCAGCCAGGCCAGGCCAGGCCAGGCCAGGCCAGGCCCAGGCAGGCCCAGGCCAGGGCCAGGCCCAGGCCAGGCCAGGCCAGGCCAGGCCAGGCCAGCCAGGCCAGGCCAGGCCAGGCAGGGCCAGGCCAGGCCAGGCCAGGCCAGGCCAGGCCAGGCCAGGCCAGGCCAGGCCAGGCCAGGGCCAGGCCAGGCCAGGGCCAGGCCAGGCCAGGGCCAGGCCAGGCCAGGCCCAGGCCAGGCCAGGCCAGGCCAGGCCAGGCCAGGCCAGCCAGGGCCAGGGCCAGGCCAGGGCCAGGCCAGGCCAGGGCCAGGCCAGGCCAGGCCCAGGCCAGGCCAGGCCAGAGGCCAGGGCCAGGCAGGCCAGGCAGGGGCAGGCCAGGCCAGGCCAGGCCCAGGCCAGGCCAGGCCAGGCCAGGGCCAGGCCCAGGCCAGGCCAGGCCAGGCCAGGCCAGGCCAGGCCAGGCCAGGGCCAGGCCAGGCCAGGCCCAGGCCAGGGCAGGCCAGGCCAGGCCAGGCCCAGGCCAGGCCAGGGCCTCCAGGGCCAGGCCAGGGCTAGGGCCAGGCCAGGGCCAGGGCCAGGCCAGGCCAGGCCAGGCCAGGCCAGGGCCAGGCCAGGCCCAGGCCAGGCCAGGGCAAGGCAGGCACTGGCCAGGGCCAGGCCAGGGCTAGGCCAGGCCAGGCAGGCCAGGGCCAGAGCAGGGCCAGGCCAGGGCAGGCCCAGGCCAGGCCAGGCCTAGGGCCAGGCCAGCCAGCCAGGCCAGGCCAGGCAGGCCCAGGCCAGGCCAGGCCAGGCCAGGGCCAGGCCAGGGCCAGGCCAGAGGCCAGGGCCAGGCCAGGCCAGGCCAGGCCAGGCCAGGCCCAGGCCAGGCCAGGCCAGGCCCAGGCCAGGGCCAGGGCCAGGCCAGAGGCCAGGCCAGGCCAGGGCCAGGCCAGGCCAGGCCAGGCCAGGCCAGGCCAGGCCAGGCCAGGGCTGGGCCAGGGGCAGGCCAGGGCTGGGCCAGGCCAGGGCCAGGCCAGGCCAGGCCAGGCCAGGCCAGGGCTAGGCCAGGCCAGGGCCAGGCCAGGCCAGGCCAGGCCAGGCCAGGCCAGGGCAGGGCCAGGCCCAGGCCAGGCCAGGCCAGGGCCAGGGCCAGGGCCAGGCTAGGCCAGGCCAGGCCAGGCCAGGGCCAGGCCAGGCCAGGGGCCAGGCCAGGCCAGGGCAGGCCAGGCTTAGGCCAGGCCAGGCCAGGCCAGGGCCAGGCCAGGCCAGGGCCAGGCCAGGGCCAGGCCAGGGCCAGGCCAGGCCAGGCCAGGCTTAGGCCAGGGCAGGCCAGGCCAGGGCCAGGCCAGGGCAGGCCTTAGGCCAGGCCAGGCCAGGCAGGGCCAGGCCAGGCCAGGCTAGGCCAGGCCAGGCTTAGGCCAGGCCTAGGCCAGGCCAGGGCCAGGCCAGGGCCTAGGCCAGGCCAGGCCAGGGGCTCAGGCCAGGCCAGGCAGGGCCAGGCCAGGGGCCAGGCCAGCCAGGCCAGGCCAGGCCAGGGCAGGCCAGGCCAGGGCCAGGCCAGGCCAGGCCAGGGCAGGCCAGGCCAGGCCAGCCAGGCCAGGGCCAGGGCCAGGCCAGGCCAGGCCAGGGCCAGGCCAGGCCAGGCCAGGGCCAGGCCAGGCCTGGCCAGGCCAGGCCAGGGCCAGGCCAGGCCAGGGCAGGGCCAGCCAGGCAGGCCAGGCCAGGCAGTAAAGGCCAGGCCAGGCCAGGCCAGGCCAGGCCAGGCCAGGCCAGGCCAGGCCAGGGCCAGGCCAGGGCCAGGGCCAGGCCAGGCCAGCCAGGCCAGGGCCCAGGGCCAGGCCAGGCCAGGCCAGGCCAGGCCAGGCCAGGCCAGGGGCCAGGCCAGGCCAGGGCCAGGCCAGGCCAGGCCAGGCCAGGCAGGGCAGGGCCAGGCCAGGGGCCAGGGCCAGGCCAGGCCAGGCCAGGCCAGGCCAGGCCAGGGCCAGGCCAGGGCCAGGCCAGGCCAGGGCCAGCCAGGCCAGGCCAGGCCTAGGCCAGGCTAGGCCAGGCCAGGCCAGGATTAGGCCAGGCCAGGGGCAGGCCAGGCCAGGCCAGGGCCAGGGCCAGGCCAGGCCAGGCCAGGCCAGGCCAGGCTAGGCTGGGGCAGCCAGGCCAGGCCAGGCTAGGCCCAGGCCAGGCCAGGGTCAGGCCAGGCCAGCCAGGCCAGGTTTGGGCCAGCTCAGGGCCAGGCCAGGCAGGGCAGGCCAGGCCAGGCCAGGCCAGGGCCAGGGGCCAGGCCAGGCCAGGGCCAGGCCAGGGCCAGGCAGGGCCAGGCCAGGCCAGGGCCAGGCCAGGCCAGGCCAGGCCAGGCCAGGCCCAGGCCAGGGCCAGGGCCAGGCCAGGCCAGGCCAGGCCAGGCCAGGGCCAGGCCAGGCCAGGCCAGGCCAGGCCAGGCCAGAAGCCAGGGCCAGGCCAGGCCAGGGCCAGGGCTAGGCCAGGCCAGGCCAGGCCAGGCCAGGCCAGGCCAGGGCAGGCCTAGGCCAGGCCAGGCCAGGCCAGGCCAGGCCAGGCCAGGCCAGGGCCAGGCCAGGCCAGGGCCAGGGCCAGGGCCAGGCCAGGCCAGGCCAGGCCAGGGGCCAGGGCCAGGCCAGGGCCAGGCCAGGCCAGGCCAGGGCTGGGGCCAGGCCAGGGCTAGGCAGGGCCAGCATTACCCAGGCCAGGCCCAGGCCAGGGCAGGCCAGGCCAGGGCCAGGCCAGGCCAGGGCCAGGCCAGACGGGCAGGGCCTCAGGCTTAGGCCAGGGCCAGGGCCAGGCCAGGATAGGCTTTAGGCCAGGGTAGGCCAGGCTAGGCCAGCAGGTTAGGGCCAGGGCCAGGCCAGGGCTAGGCCAGGCCAGGGCTAGGCCAGGCCAGGCCAGGCCAGGCAGGCCAGGGCTAGGCCAGGCCAGGGCCAGGGCTGGGCCAGGGCCAGGCCAGGCCAGGCCAGGCTAAAGGCAGGCCAGGCTTATGCAGGCCAGGCCAGGCCAGGGCCAGGCCAGGCCAGGCCAGGCCAGGCCAGGCCAGGGCCAGGCCAGGCCAGGCCAGGCCAGGGCCAGGCCAGGCCAGGCCAGGGGCCAGGCCAGGCCAGGCCAGGGCCAGGCCAGGGCCAGGGCCAGGCCAGGGCCAGGCCAGGCCAGGCCAGGCCAGGCCAGGCTTAGGCCAGGCCAGAAGAGGCCAGGCCAGGCCAGGCCAGGCCAGGCCCAGGGCCAGGCCAGGGGCCAGGCCAGGCCAGGGCCAGGGCAGGCCAGGCCAGGCCAGGCCAGGCCTGGCCTAGGCCAGGGCCAGGCCAGGCTAGGCCAGGCCAGGCTAGGCCTAGGCCAGGGCAGGCCAGGCCAGGCCAGGGCCAGCCAGGCCAGGGCCAGGCCAGGCCAGGCAGCAGGGCCAGGCCAGGCTTAGGCCAGGGCCAGGGCCAGGGCCAGGCCAGGCCAGGCCAGGCCAGCAGGCCCAGGCCAGGCCAGGCCAGGCCAGGCCCAGGCCAGGCCAGGGGCCAGGGCCAGGCCAGGGCCAGGCCAGGCCAGGCCAGGCCAGGGCCAGGCCAGGGCAGGCCAGGCCAGGCTAGGCCAGGCCAGGCCAGGCCAGGCCAGGCCAGGCCAGGCAGGCCAGGGCCAGGCCAGGCCAGGCCTAGGCAGAGGCAGAGGCCAGGCCAGGCCAGGGCCAGGCCAGGCCAGGGCCAGGGCCAGGCCAGGCCAGGCAGGGCCAGGGCCAGGCCAGGCCAGGCCAGGCTAGGCCAGGGCCAGGCCAGGCCAGGGCTCAGCCTAGGCCAGCCAGCCAGCCTAGGCCAGGCCAGGCCAGGGCCAGGGCCAGGCCAGGGCCAGGCCAGGGCCAGGCCAGGGCCAGGCCAGCCTAGGCCAGGCCAGGCCAGGCCAGGCCAGGCCCAGGCCAGGCCAGGCCAGGCCAGGCCAGGGCAGAGCCAGGCTTAGGCCAGGCCAGGCCAGGCCAGGGCCAGGCCAGGCCAGGCCAGGCCAGGCCTAGGCCCAGGCCAGGCCAGGCCAGGCCAGGGCCAGGCCAGGCCAGGCCAGGGGCCAGGCCAGGCCAGGCCAGGCCAGGCCAGGCCAGGGCCAGGCCAGGCCAGGCCAGGCCAGGGCCAGGGCAGGCCAGGCCAGGCCAGGCCAGGCCAGCCAGGGCCAGGCAGGCCCAGGCCAGCCAGGCCAGGCCAGGGCCAGGCCAGGCCAGGCCAGGGCCAGGCCTAGGCTCAGGCCAGGCACTGCCAGGCCAGGCCAGGCCAGGCCAGGCCAGGCCAGGTTAGGCCAGGCCAGGCCAGGCCACCACTAGCCCAGGCCAGGGCAGGCCAGGCCAGGCCTAGGCCAGGCCAGGCCAGGCCAGCCAGGCCAGGCCAGGCCAGGCCAGGCCAGGCCAGGCCAGGGCCAGGCCAGGCCAGGCCAGGCCAGGCTAGGGCCAGGCCAGGCAGGCAGGCCAGGCTGAGGCCAGAGCTGGGACCGGGCCAGGCTAGGCTGGGACTGTGGCTGGCTTAGAGCTGGGCCTGGGCCAGGCCAGGCCTGGGCTAGGCCAGGCCAGGGCCAGGCTCAGGCCAGTGGGCCAAGCCAGGCCTGGGGCTAGGCAGGGCCAGGCCAGGGCCACAGCCAGGCCTAGGGGCCAGGCCAGGCTAGGCCAGGAGGCCAAGCCTATGGCCAGGTAGGCCAGGACAGGCAGACCAGGGCCAGGCCAGGGCCAAGAACTTCAGGCCAGGCCAGGTAGGGCCAGGCTAGGTCAGGCTAGGCCAGACCTAAGACAGGGCAGGGTAGGCCAGGCCAGGCCAGGCCAGGGCAGGGTAGGCCAGGCCAGGCCAGGATAGGCCAGGCCAGGCCAGGCCAGGCCTTGGGGCCAGGCCAGGAAGCCAGGCCAGGCTTAGGGCAGGTGCAGGCCAGGCCCAGGCCAGGCCAGAGCCAGGGCCCAGGGCCAGGCCAGGCCAGGCCAGGGCCAGGCAGGGCTAGGCCAGGGCCAGGGCCAGGCCAGGGCCAGGCCAACACTAGGCCAGGCCAGGCCAGGACAGGGCCCAGGCCAGGCCTAGGCCAGGCCAGGCCAGGGCCAGGCCTGGCCAGGCCAGGGCAGGGGCAGGCCCAGGCCAGGCCAGGGCCAGGCCAGGGCCAGGCCAGGCCAGGCCACCCAGGCCTAGGCAGGCCAGGCCTTAGGCCAGGCCAGGCCAGGCCAGGCCGGCCAGGCCAGGGGCCAGGGCCAGGCCAGGCAAGGCCAGGGCCAGGCCCAGGCCAGGCCAGGCCTAGGGCCAGGCCAGGCCAGGCCAGGGCAGGCCAGAGCACAGGCCAGGCCAGGCCAGGGGTCACTGCCAGGGCCAGGCCAGGCCAGGCCAGGCCTAGGCCAGGCCCAGGCCAGGCCAGGCCAGGCCAGGGCCAGGCCAGGCCAGGGCCAGGCCAGGCAGGGCCAGGCCAGGCCAGGCCAGGCCAGGCCAGCCAGGCCAGGGCCAGGCCAGGCCAGGCCAGGGCCAGGCCAGGCCTAGGCCAGGCCAGGCCAGGCCAGGCCAGGCTCAGGCCAGGCCAGGCCAGGGCCAGGCCTAGGCCAGGGCCAGGCCAGGCCAGGCCAGGCCAGGCCAGGGCCAGGCCAGGGCAGGGCCAGGCCAGGCCTAGGGGCCAGGGCCAGGCCAGGCCAGGCCAGGCCAGGGCCAGGCCTAGGGCCAGGCCTAGGCCAGGGCCAGGCCAGGGCCAGGCCAGGCCAGGGCCAGGGGCCAGGCCAGCATAGGGCCTGGCCAGGGCCAGGCCAGGCCAGGCCAGGCCAGGCCAGGCCAGGCCAGGCCAGGGCCAGGGCCTGGCCAGGGACAGGGCCAGGCCAGGGCCAGGGTCAGAACAGGCCATGGTCAGGGCCAGGCCAGGCCAGGCCAGGCATTAGGGCCAGGGTTAGGCCCAGGCCAGGCCAGGCCTAGGTCCAGGCCAGGGCTAGGACCGGGCAGGGCCAGGCGCTTGGCCAGGCCAGGGGCCAGCCTGGGGCCAGGCCTAGGGCCAGGCCAGGGCCAGGCCTAGGGCTTAGGCCAGGCCAGGGTTAGAGTCAGAGCTAGGCCAGGGCCTAGGGCTCAAGAGAGCTAGGCCAGGCCAGGCCAGGCCAGGCCAGGGTTAGGCCAGGCCAGGCCAGGCCTAGGCCAGGCTGGGGCCAGACTAGGCCAGGCAGTACCTTAGGCCAGGGCAGGCCAGGCCAGGTTACGGCCAGGCCAGAGCCAGGCTAGTGCCAGGGCCAGGCCAGGGCCAGGGCCTAGGCCAGGCCAGCCAGGCCAGGCCAGGCCAGGCCAAGGCCTTCAGGCCAGGCAGGAGCCAGGCCCCAGGGCCAGGCCAGGCCAGGGGCCAGGGCCAGGGTAGGCCAGGCCAGCCAGGGCAGGTCCAGGCCAGGCCTAGGCCAGGGTCAGGCCAGGGCCAGGCCTGGCCAGGCTAGGCCAGGGCCAGAGCCAGGCCATTAGGCCAGGCCAGCCAGGGCTAGGCCAGGCCAGGCCAGGCCAGGCCAGGCCAGGCCAGGCCAGGCCAGGCCAGGCCAGGCCCAGGCCAGGCCAGGGCCAGGGCCAGGGCCTAGGCCAGGCCAGGCCAGGCCAGGCCAGGGCCAGGCCTAGGGCCTGGCCAGGGCAGGGCCAGGCCAGGGCCAGGCCAGGCCAGGCAGGCCAGGCCTAGGCCAGGCCTAGGCCAGGCCAGGCCAGGGCCAGGCCAGGCCTGCACCAGCAGGCCCAGGCCAGGAAGAGGCCTAGGGCCAGGCCAGGCCAGGGCTAGGCCAGGCCAGGCAGGGCCAGGCCCAGGCCAGGGCCTGGCCTAGGCCAGGCCAGGCCTAGCCAGCTGCTCAGGCCAGGCAAGAAAGGCCAGGCACGGCCAGGCCAGGGGCAGGCTAGGCCAGGCCTAGGGCCTAGGCCAGGCCAGGGCTGGGCTTAGGCCAGGCCTAGGCCCAGGCCAGGCCAGGCCAGGCCAGGTTAGGCCAGGCCAGTGGCCAACTTAGGCCCCAGGCCTAGGCCAAACGCTTACCGTCAGGCCAGGCCAGGGCCAGGGCAGGATAAGGGCAGGCCTCAGGTTTAGGCCAGGGCCTAGGTAGGCCAGGCCATTAGGCCAGGTCCAGGCCAGGCCAGGCCTTAGGCTAGGCCACTGCTAGGCTAGGCCTAGGCCAGGGCCAGGGTCAGGGCCAGGGCCAGGGTTAGGCGCAGGCAAGGCCAGGCCAGGCTAGGCTAGACCAGGGCCAGGCCAGGCCCAGGCCGGGCCAGGCCAGGCCGGGACTAGGCATCCCGCTAGGCCAGGCCAGGCACCACGTTAGCCTAGGCCCAGAAGAGGCCAGGCCAGGACTAGGCCAGGGCATTGCCAGGCCAGGCCAGGCCAGGCTAGGCCAGGCTTAGGCCAGGGCCAGGCCAGGCCTAGCCCAGGCCAGGCTTAGGCCTATGGCCAGGCCAGGCCAGGCCAGGCCCAGGGCCAGGCCAGGCCAGGGCCTTGCCAGGCCCAGGTCAGGCCAGGCAGGCCAGCCAGGCCAGGCCTAGGCCAGGCCAGGCCAGAGGCCAGGCCCCCGGCCAGGGGCAGGACAGGCCAGGCCAGGGCCAGGCCAGGCCAGGCCAGGCAGGCCAGGGCCAGGGCCAGGCCAGGCCAGGCCAGGCCAGGCCAGGCCAGGCCTAGGGCCAGGGCAGGCCAGGCCAGGCCCAGGCCAGCCAGCCACGCTTAGCCAGGCCAGAAGAGGCCAGGCCAGGCCAGGCCAGGGCAGGGCCTAGGGCCAGGCCAGGCCAGGGCTGCAGGCCAGGCCAGGCCAGGCCTAGGCCAGGCTAGGCCAGGCTCAGGGCCAGGCCAGGGCCCAGGCTTAGGCCAGGCTCACCCAGGCCTACGGTAAGAAGAGGCCAGGGGCACCAGGCTAGGCCACGGCCAGGCAGGCCCAGGGCCAGGCCAGGGCCAGGCCTCAGGCCCAGGCCAGGCCAGGGCCTAGCCTAGGCCGTAGGCCAGGGCCAGCCCTCACCTGAGGCTAGGCCAGGCCAAGCCAGGCCAGGCCAGGCCAGGCCAGGCCAGGCTAGGCCAGGCCAGGCCCTTAGCCAGGGCCAGGGCTTTAGGCTAGGGCCTAGGCCAGGCCAGGCCAGGGCTTAGGCTAGGGCTGACTGCCAGGCCAGGCCAGGCCAGGCCAGGCCAGGTCAGAGCCAGGCCAGGGCTAGGCCAGGCTAGGCACCAGCCTTAGGTTAGGCCAGGGCAGGCCAGGCCAGGGCCAGGGCCAGGCCAGGGCCAGGGGCTAGGCCAGGCCAGGCCAGGCCACCACTAGGCCAGGGCCAGGGCCAGGGTTGAGGGCCAGGGCCAGGCCAGGGCCAGGTCAGGGCCTAGGCTGGGGGCCTAGGCTAGGCTTAGGGACTAGGCAAGGCTAGGCCAGGCCAGGGTTGTCAGGCCAGGTCAGGCCCAGGCCAGGCCAGGCAGGGCCAGGCCAGGCCAGGACTAGGCCAGGGCCAGGCCTAGGGGGTAGGGCAGGCCAGGCCAGGCCAGGGCCAGGCCAGGGCCAGGGCCAGAGGTCAGGGCCAGGGCCAGGGCCTGGCTAGGCCAGGCCAGGCCAGGCCAGGCAAGGCCACCTAGGCCAGGGCCAGGCCAGGCCTAGGCCTAGGCCAGGCCAGGCCAGAGCCAGGCCAGGGCCAGGCCAGGCCAGGCCAGGCCAGGCCAGGCTTGGGCCAGGCCAGGCCAGGCCAGGCCAGCCTTACGCCAGGCCAGGAAGAGGCCAGGCCAGGGCCAGGCCAGGGCAGGCCAGGGCCAGAACCAGGCCAGGGTTCCAGGCCAGGCCAGGGCCTGGGCCAGGCCAGGCCCAGGCCAGGTAGGGCCAGGCCAGGGCCAGGCCAGGCTAGGCCAGGCCAGGCCAGGTCAGGCCAGGCCTAGGCCAGGCCAGGCCAGGCCCAGGCCAGGCCAGGCCAGGGCCAGGCCAGGGGCCAGGCCAGGGCCAGGCCAGGCCCAGGGCCTGGCCAGGCCAGGCCAGGGCCAGGCCAGCGCTGGCTTAGGCCCAGGCCAACAGCCAGGCTAGCCAGGCCAGGGCCTGGGACAGGGCCAGAGCCAGGCCAGGCCAGGCCAGGCCAGGGCCTAGGGCAGGCCCAGGCCAGGCCAGGGGTTAGGCCCAGGCCACGCCAGGCCTTAGGCCTAGGCCAAAAGACCAGGTCACGGCCAGGCCAGGGCCAGGCCTAGGCCAGCGCTGGCCAAGGGCCAGGCTAGGCCTAGGCCAGGCTAGGCAGGTAGGGCTAGGGCTAGGCTACTGTTAGGCCATGCCTTAGGGCTTAGGTTAGGGCCAGGGTCAGAATCAGGCTATGGCTAGGCTTAGGCTAGGGCTAACTTTAGGCTAGAGTTAGTGCTAGGCCTAGGTTAGAAGAGGCTTAGGATTCAGGCCTAGTTAGGACAGGCCAGGGACAGGGACTGGCCAGGCTAGGGCCAGGCCTGGCCCAGGTCAGGCCAGGGCCAGGCCTAGGCCAGGCCTAGGTCAGGCCAGGGCCAGGCCTAGGCCAGGCCAGGCACTCTAGGCCTAGGCAGGTAGGCAGAGGCCAGGTCAGGCCAGGCCAGGTCCAGGCCCGGTAGGTCAGGGCCAGGGCCAGGCCCAGGTCAGGGCCTGGCCTAGGCCAGGCCAGGCCAGGCCAGGGCCAGGCCTAGGCCAGGGCCAGGCCAGGGCCAGGCCAGGGCCAGGCCAGGCCAGGGCCACGGCCAGGCCAGGCCAGGCTAGGGCCAGGTGAGGTGGCCAGGGCCAGGCCAGGCCAGGCCAGGGCCAGACCAGCTAGCCAGGCCAGGCTTAGCTTAGGCCGAGGCCCAGGCCAGGGTAGGCCAGGCCTAGTAGGGCGAGCGCCTAGGGCTAGGCTTAGGCCAGGGCCAGGGGCCAGGCCAGAGCCAGGGCTAGGCCAAGGCTGGGGCTGGGGCCAGGGCCAGGGCTGAGGCTAGGGCTGGGACCGGACTGGGACGGCTGGGACTATGGCTGGGCTTAGGCCTGGGCCTGGGGCAGGGCCAGGGGCTGAGGCCACGCCAGGGCCAGGCCAAGACTGGGCCTGAAGCTAGGCTGGGGCTAGGGCCAGGTAGTGCTTGGGTCACAGTTAGGCCAGGGCCAGGGTGTCAGGGCTAGGCTAGCGGCCAGTGCTAAGCTTATGGTCCCGGACAGGGACAGGCTTAGGACCAGGGCCAATGCCAGGGCCACGGACTGAACCAGAGCCAGGGCCAGGGCCAGGCTAGGCTTAGTGCCAGTGCCATGGCTAGTGCTAGAGCTAAGAGCAGGGACAGGGTGAGGCCAGTTAGGCCTAGGGCCAGGACAGTGCAGGGTTAAGGCCAGGATTAGGCCAGGCTAGGCCAGGCTAGGCCTTGGGGGTTAGGCCAAAGAGCTTCAGGCCCAGGACATGGCTAGGGCCATAGCCAGAGCCAGGCCAGACCAGGCCCAGGGCCAGGCCAGGCCAGGCAGGGCCAGGCAGGGCTGGTGCTGGGGCCAGGCCTAGGCCAAGGCCAAGCACTACATATGCCTACTGCCAGGCCCAGGCCAGGCCAGGCCCAGGCCAGGCCAGGCCAGGCCAGGCCAGGGCAGGCCAGGCCAGGATGGGCCAGGGCTTAGGGCCAGGCTAGGGCAGGCTAGGCCAGGCCAGGCCAGGCCAGGCCAGGCCAGGGCCAGCCACCCAGGCCCAGGCCAGGCCTAGGAGGCCAGGCCAGGCCAGGGCCAGGCCAGGCCAGGCCACGGCCTGGGCCTAGGCCAGGAAGCCAGGGCCATAGGCCAGGCCAGTGCCACCTTAGGCCAGGCCAGGAAGACGTTTAGGTCAGGCCAGGCCAGGCCAGGGCCAGGCCAGGTAGGCCAGGCCAGGGCCAGGTTAGGCCAGGGCCTGGCCTGGGCCAGGCCAGGCCAGGCCTTAGGCCTGGCCTAGGCCAGGACTAGGCCAGGCCAGGCCAGGCCACCTCGAGATCTGGAGGCCAGGAAGAGGCCTAGGTCACGGCCAGGCCAGGGGCCCAGGATCACACCCCAGTGCCATGGCCAGGCCTTGGGCCAGGCCTGGCCAGGCCAGGCCAGGCCAGGGCTAGGCCAGCGCCACCCAGGCCCAGGGCCAAGAGGCCCAGGTCACGTCAGGCCAGGGCAGGCCAGGCCAGGCCAGGCCAGGCTAGGCCAAGGCCAGGCCTAGGCCAGGCCAGGGCCAGGCCAGGCCAGGCCAGGCCAGGCCAGGGCCAGGCCGCGCCAGGCTTAGGCCAGGCCTAGGCCAGAAACAGACGTAGGCCTAGGCCAGGCCTAGGCCAGGCCCAGGCCAGGCCAGGCCAGGCTAGGCCAGGGCCTGTTTTAGGCCAGCACTAGGACCTGGGGCCAGGCTTAGGCCAGGCCAGGCTAGGCCACTGCCAGGCCAGGCCTAGGACAGGGCCAGGTCAGGTCAATGCTATGGCCAGGGCCTGCATTAGGCCACCAACACCGCTAGGGCCAGCGCCAGGCCTAGGCCAGGCCTATGCTTAGTGGTCAGGGCTAGGGCTAGGCCAGGCCAGGGCCAGGGTTAGGTGGCCAGGGTTAGCGTTAGGCCAGGCTCTAGGGTGAGGGCTGGGGCTGGGACTGGGGCTAGGCTGAGCTCTGAGGCCAGGCTGGCACTGGGGCCAGGGCCAGGCTGGGACTGGGCTGGGCCTTAGGGCCTGGCCTGGGGTCAGGCAGGCCGAGGGTCGGGCCAGAGCCAGGCCAGGACTGGGGCTGAAGCTAGGGCTGGGGCCAGGCTAGGCTAGTGCTGGGTCAGGCCAGTGTTAGGCTGGGCCAGGGTTAGGGCCAGGCCAGAGCAAAATATAGCCTGGGCCAGAGACAGGCCTTGGACCAGGGCCAATGTTAGGCCAGGGACTGGGCCAGGGCCAGGGCCAGGCCTAGGCCAGTGCCAGGTTATACTAGGCCAGAGCCAAGAGCAGGAACAGAGTGAGGGGTCAGCCTTAGGCCAGGGCCAGGTTAGGCTAAGGCCTAGGCTTAGGATCAGGCCAGGCCAGGCTAGGCCAGGGGGCCTAGGCCAGGGAAAGAGCCTAGAATCAGGATATGTGCTAGGCTACAGGCAGGGGAGGGCCAGAGCCAGGCCCAGGGCCCGGCATAGGCCAGGCGGAGGCCAGGGCAGGGCCGGTGCCGGGGCCAGGCCTAAGCCAGGCCAGCATCACTGCCAGGCCAGGGCTCCAGGCCCAGGCCAGGCCCAGGCCCAGGCCAGAGCCAGGCCAGGAGCCCAGGGCCAGGCCAGGCCAGGCCAGGGCAGGGGCCAGGCCAGGCCAGGCCAGGCCAGGCCAGGGCCAGGCCTGGCTGGGCCAGGCCCACGGTCACGGCCAGGGCCAGCACCACCCTCAGGCCTAGGCAAGAAGAGGCCTAGGCCAGGCCAGGCCAGGGCTAGGCCTTAGGCCACGGCCAGGCCAGGCCAGGGGCAAGGCCACTCCAGGCTCACGCCAGGCTAGGCCACTGCCAGAGCCAGGGCCAGGCCAGGCCAGGCCAGGCCTGGCCTAGGCCAGGCCAGGTTAGGCCAGGCCACCCAGGCTCGCCACGGTCAGGCCAGCCTTAGGTCCGGCCAGGCCAGGACAAGGCCAGGCCAGGGCCTTGGCCAGGACAGTGCCAGGCCAGCCCTCGGGCCTGGCCTAGGCCAGGCCTAGGGCCAGGCTAGGCCTAGGCCAGGGCCAGGCCAGGCCAGGCCAGGTAGGCCACCCAGGCCTAGGCCAGGCCAGGCCAGGGCCAGGCCAGGCCAGGCCAGGTAGGCCAGGCCAGGCCAGGCCAGGCCAGGCCTAGGCCAGGCCAGGCCTCAGGCCAGGCCAGGGCCAGGCCTTGGCACAGGGCCAGGCCAGGGCCAGGGCCAGGCCAGGTTACAGGGCCAGGCCAGGCCAGGCCAGGGCCAGGCCAGGCCAGGCCAGGCCAGGGGTCAGGCCAGGCCAGGCCTGGCCTAGGCCAGGCCAGGCCAGGCCAGGCCAGGCCCAGGCCAGGCCAGGGCCAGGCCAGGCCAGGGCAAGGCCAGGCCAGGCCAGGCCAGGCCAGTTAGGCCAGGTAGGCCAGGCCAGGCCAGGCCAGGCCAGGGCTTAGGTCAGGTCAGGTTAGAGTCAGGGCACTTGTTAGGCTAGCATTAGGTAGCCACCAGGCCTAGGCTAGGCCAGGGCTTAGGCCAGCAGGGTTAGGGTTAGTGCTAGGACAAGGGTAGGGCTTAGCGCCAGGGGTTAGGCAGGCTTAGGCCAAGGTTGGGGCTGGGGTCCGGCTGAGGCTGAGGTTAGGGCTGGGACTGGGGCTGGGCTTAGGCTGGAATTGTGGCTGGGCTTATGGCTGGGCTCGGGGTTAGGGTGAGGGTTGGGGGGTTAGAGTTAGGCTAGGATTGGGGTGCAGGTTAGGGTTAGGCTGGGGCTAGGGCTAGGTTGGGTCACAGTTAGGCTAGGCTGGTGCTAGGGTTAGGCCAGGTTAGGCTAAGCCTGGTCCGGCTAGGGATAGGCTTAGGACCAGGGCCAGTGCCAGGGCCAGGAACTGGGCCAGGGTTAGGGCCAGGCCAGGCTAGTGCTTAGTGTTAGGCCTAGGTTAGAGTTTAGGCCAGGGCAGGGGTGATGGGTGAGGGTTAGGGTTAGGGCCAGTGCTAGGGTTAGGCCAGGCTAGGCCAAGAATTAGGCCAGGCTAGGGCCATGACTTAGGGCCAGGCTAGGGAACAGCCTAGGCTTCAGGACATGTGCTAGGCTATAGCCAGGGCTAGGGTTAGAGCCAGGCCCATGGCCAGGCCAGGCCAGGCCAGGCCACGCTAAGCGCTGGTGCTGGGGCCAGGCTAGGCCAGGCCAAGGCCAGCACAGGCCTAATGTCACACAGGTCAGGCCAGGGGCCCAGGCCAGGTCCGACCAGGCCAGGCCAGGCCGGGGCTAGGCCAGGGCCAGGGCCTGAGGCCAGGACCAGGCCAGGGGTTAGGGCCTGGGCCAGGACAGTGCTAGGCTAGGCCTTAGGGCCTGGCCTAGGACAGGCCAGGCCAGGCCTAGGCCTGGCCTAGGCCAGGCCTAGGCTTAGGCCCAGGTCAGGCCAGCCAGGTTAGCAGGCCAGGCAGGTTAGGCTCAGGCCAGGGCCAGGGTTAGGCAGGTCAGGCCAGGCCATGCCTAGGGCTGGCCTAGGCCAGGTAGGCCAGGGCCAGGCTTAGGTCAGCACTACCCTAGGCCTAAGGCAAGAAGAGGCCTAGGTCACTGTTAGGCTAGGCTTAGGCCAGGGTCAGGTCAGGGGTCAGGGTTATGGCCTGGGCCAGCATTAGGCTTACAATTAGCGTTAGTGCTAGCGTTTAGGGTTAGGTTAGGCCAGGTTAGGGGGGTAGGCCTAGTGTCACGGCTAGCGTTAGGGCTTAGGCTTAGGCCAGTGTTAGGGCCAGCGCTAGAGCCATGATTAGATTTAAGGTCAGGGTTCCAGGGCTAGGGGGTGGGCTGAGGCTAGGCTGGGACTGGGGCCGGGGGTAGGACTGGGACTGTGGCTGTGTTTAGGCCTGCTTTGGGGTAGGGGCCAGGCTGGGGTCACGGCCAGGCCACGGCCAGGACTGGGGCCGAAGTTAGGCTGGGGCTGGGGTTAGGGTTAGGCCAGGTCACAGTTAGGCCAGGGTTAGGGTAGGGCTAGAGCCATGGTTAGGGCCAGAGATATGTTTAAGACTAGGCCTCCGCCTAGGGCCAGGCTAGGTCCAGAGCCAGGGATAGTGTTAGGCTAATGCTTAGGCGTTAGGGCCAGGCCAGAGCTACGGGCTAGGGACAGGCCAGGGCTAGGGCAGGCCAGGATAGGCTAGGGCCAGGGCCAGGCCAGGACCAGGCCAGGCCAAGGCCTGTGCCAGGCCAGGCCAGGGAAAGAGCCTAGGCCCAGGATTATGTGCTAGGCCAGGTAGTGCCAGGCCAGGCCAGAGCCAGGCCAGGGCCAGGGCCAGGACTATGGCAGGGCAGGCTAGGCTGGCCTTGGGGCCAGGCCCAGGCCACGGCCAGGGCCACCCCATGGCCTTACTGTCAGGCCAGGCCAGGGCTACGGTCAAGGCCAGGGCTAGGCCAGGATCTAGGCCAGGCCAGGCAGGGCCAGGCAGGCCTGGGAGCCAGGCCAGGCCAGGGCCAGGCCAGGCCAGTGCTAGGGTAGGCCAGGGCTAGGGCCAGGCCAGGCCAGGCCAGGCCAGGCCTAGGCCAGGGCAGGGCCAGGGCCTGCATCACTCCAGGACGAGGGACAGAAAGGGTTAGGCCAGGCCAGGCCAGGCCAGAGGCAGAGCCAGGCCAGGCCAGGCCAGGCCAGGCCTAGGCCTGGGCCAGGCCAGGCTGGGCTCAGGCCCAGGACACGGCCAGGCCAGGCCAGGCCAGGGGCCAGAGCCAGGCCCAGGGCCATGGCCAGAACTAGGCAGGGCCAGGAAAGCCCTGACGCCAGGCCAGGCCTAGGCCAAGGCCAGCACACCACTAGGCCCACTGTTAGGCCAGGACTAGGCCAGGCCAGGCCAGGGCAGGAGCCAGGCCTAGGCCTGGGCCAGGCCAGGCCAGGGCCAGGGCCAGGCCAGGGCCAGGCCAGGGCCAGGCCAGGCCAGGCCAGGCCAGGCCAGGGCCAGTGCCAGCCTAGGCCAGGCCAGGCCAGGCCAGGACAGGCCAGAGCCAGGCCCAGGCCAGGCCAGGCCAGGGCCAGGCCAGGCCAGGCCCAGGCCAGGCCAGGCCAGGCCAGGCCAGGCCAGGGCCAGGCCAGAGCAAGGGCCTGGCCCAGGCCAGGCCAGGCCATTGCCAGGCCAGGGTGCAGGCCAGGCCAGGTTAGGCCAGGCCACGGCCAGGCCAGGCCAGGCCAGAGCCAGGGCCTGCTAGGCCAGGCCAGTGCCAGGCTAGGGCCTTGGCAGGCCAGGGAGGTGAGGCTTGGGCCAGTGCCAGGCTAGGCCTAGTGCCTAGGCAATGGCTAGGCTAGGCCTAGGCCTAGGCCAGGCCAGGCAGCTAGGGCCAGGCTAGGCAAAGGCCCAGGCTAGGGTCAGTGTCCGGGTCACATCAGGTCCAAGATGATCAGGTCAGGCTTAGGGTTAGGTTAGGCTAGGCCAGAGCCAGCACTAGGCCAGGGTCAGGTCAGGCCAGGGCCCAGGCCAAGGTTAGAGGCTAGGCCAGGCAGGCCAGGCCACGGGCCAGGCCAGGCCAGGCCAGGCCAGGCTAGGGCCAGGGGGCTAGGCTGGGGCTGGGCCAGGGCTGGGACTGGGGCTGGTGCTAGGACTGGGCCAGGGGTTAGGCCAGGCTGAGGCCAGGCCAGGGCTGGGACTGGGGCTAGGCCAGGACTGGGCCAGGCCAGGGCCAGGGTCAGTGCCAGGCCAGGCCAGGCCAGGCCAGGCTAGGCCGGGACTGGGGCCAGGCCAGGGCCAGGGCCAGGCCAGTGCTAGGGCCAGTGCCAAGGCCAGCTGCCAGGCCAGGCAGGGGGCCTAGGTCAGGCTAGGACAGTGCCAGGCCAGGCCTAGGCCAAGGCCTGGCCTAGGCCAGGCCAGGTCCAGGCCAGGCCTTGGGCCTGGGCAGGGCCAGGGCCAGGCCAGTGCCCGCCACCAGGCAGGCCTAGGCCAGGAAGGCCTAGGCCAGGCCAGGCCTAGGGGCCAGGCCAGGCCTAGGCCAAGATTAGGCCAGGCCATGGCTGGCTGGGCCAAGGCCAGGCCAGGACTTGGGCCAGCCAGGCAAGGGGGTTGGTGCTGGTGCTAGGACAGGCTGGGCTGGGCCAGGCCTAGGCCGGGAATAGGCCAGGCCAGGCAGGCTAGGCCAGGCCAGGCCAGGGCTCAGGCAGGCCAGGCCTGGGCCTGGGGTCAGGGGCTAGGCTGGGGGGGTAGGCCAGGTTGGGCCTAGGGTCAGGCTAGGCCAGGCAGGCCAGGGCGCAGGCCAGGCCTGGGCCAGGCCAGGTTAGGCATCAGGCCTGGGGCAGGCCAGGCTGGGGTTGGGGGACAGGCTAGGCCAGGAGGCCAGGGCCAGGCCTAGGGGCCTAGGTTAGGCCAGGCCAGGCTAGGGCCTAGGCCAGGCCAGGCCTAGGCCAGGCCAGAATCAGGGCAGAGCTAGGTGGGCCAGGCCAGGCCTGGGCTAGGCTAGGGCTAGGCTAGGCCTAGGGCCAGGCCAGGCCAGGCAGCCAGCCGGCCAGGTTAGGTAGGCCAAGGGCAGGGTTAGGGGCCAGGGGCCAGGCTTGGGGCCAGGGTTTAGGCCAGGCCAGGCCCAGGTTAGGCCAGCTTCATGGCTAGGGGCCAGGCCAGGCCAGGGCCAGGCTCAGGCCAGGGCCAGGCTTCAGGCTGGGGCCAGGGCCAGGCCAGGCCAGGCTGAGGCCTGGGCCAACGCTGGGGCAGGGGCAGGGCTGAGGCCAGGCTTAGGCCAGGGCAGGGACTGGGGCAGGCCAGGCTTAGGATAGTGGCAGGCTTCAGGGGCTAGGCTTAGGTTCAGGTTAGTCCAGTTAGGCTTTAGGCCAGGCTAGGGCTAGGCCACAGGGTTAGGGCAGGTTAGGACTAGGCTATGGTTACAGTTAGAGTTAGGCTAGGCCTAGTGTCAGGCTCAGTGTTAGGCCTTGAGTTAGGTTAGGGGTCACGGTTAGGCTATGGTTAGTGTTAGGTTAGGTTAGGTTAGTGCTTTAGGGTCAGATTGAGGGTTAGAGATCAGGCTTTGGGAAAGGGTTAGGGTTAGGTTAAGGGTAGGGTTAGGGATTGAGGTTAGGGTTACGGTTAGTGTTAGGGTTGGGTTAGGTTAGGATAGGGTTAATGCCAGGCCAAATTCTAACCCTTTCACTACCCTTAACCCAATCCTAACCCTAACCCAAAACCCAACAGATACCTCTACCCATACCCCTAACCCTAACCCTAACCCTAAACCTTAAACCTTAACCCTAAACCTAACCCAACCCTAAACCCAACCCCTAATCCTTACACTCTCCCTAGGCCTAACAATAACCCTAACCCTGTCCCTATACCCTGAACCCTAACCGTAACCCCAAACCTAACCCAACCCTAACCTTAACTACCCCTAACCCTACCCCTACCCCTAACCCCCAACCGTAACACTGAGCCAAACCCCAACCATAAGCCCTAACCATACCATAACCATAAACCTTAAACCTTAACCCTAACACAACTCTAACCCTAACCCTAAACCCTAACCCTAACCCTAACCCTAATCCCTAACCCTAACACTAACCCCAAACAGTAACCCCAACTGCAACCATAATGCAAACCTAACACTAAACCTAACCCTAACCCCTAACCCTAACTCTAACCCTAACCCCAACCCCCAACCCTAACCCTAAACATATACTAACTATAACCCAACCCTAACGCAAACCCTATTCTAACCATAACCCTAAACCTAAACCTCTTCTAACCGTAATCCCAACAGTAACACTAACCCTAATCCTATCCCTAACCCCAACCCCAAACCTAAACCCAAACCTATCCTAAGCCAAAACATAACCCCAACCGTAAACCTAACAGCAACCCTAACACTCACACTAATCTTAACCCTAACCCTAACTCTAAAAATCTAACCCCAACCCCAACCCCTAGTCTAACCCTAGCCCTACCCCCTAGCATTCGCCATAGGCCTAATCCCATCTTTAGGTCTAATCCTACCCCTAACCTTAACCCCAACCCTAAACCCTAAACTCTAACCCCAAAACTAACCCTAACCCTAACCCAAAACTAACCGAAAACCTAACCCAAATCCGCAACCCATAAGCCTACACTTACCCCTACCCCTACCCCTAACCCTAACCAAACCCTAACCCCAACACTAACGCTAACCCTAACACTAACTCTAACCCTAACACTAACCCTAAACATAATCCTATCGCTAACCCTAACCCCAACCCTAACACTAACCCCAACACTAACACTAACCCTATCACTAACCTTAACCCTAAACCTTAACCCTAACCCCAAACCCTAACCCTAACCCTGACCCTAGCCTAGCCCTCAGCCATAGCGCTAACATTAGCCCTAGGCCTAAGCCCAACCTTAGGCCTAACCCTACCGCTACCCATAGCCCTAACCCTAAACCCTAAATCCTAACACTAAAAACCCCCTAACCCTAACCCAACCCTAACTCAAACCCTAACCCTAACCCCAACCCATACCCCTGACCTTACCCCTACTCCTAACCCTAACCCTTACCAAACCCTAACCCAAACCCTAACGCTACCCTTAATACTGACCCTATCCCTAACCCCACCCCTAAACCTAATCCCAACCCCAACCATAACCCCAATCCTAACACTAACTCCAACACTAACACTAACCCTATCCCTAACCCTAACCCCAAACCCTAACCTAACCCTAACCAAAACCATAACCCTACCCTAACCCTAACCCTAACACTAACCCTAACCCAATCTTAACCCTAACCCTAACTCCAACTCATACCCTTACCCCTAACCCCCAACCCTAACCCTAACCCTAACCCTAATCCTAACACTAACCTTAAACACTAATCCCAACCCTAACCCTAACACATACCCCAACCCCAAAACTAACCCCAACTGCACCTAACTCTAACCCAACCCCAACCCTAACCCTATTCTATCCCTAACCCTAAACCTAAACCTCTTCTAACCCTAACCCTAACAGTAACGCTAACCCTAATCCTATCCCTATCCCAAAACCCAACCCTAAAACCCTAATGCCAACCCTAACCCTAACCCTAACCCTCCTAACTCCAACCCCAGCCCCAGCCTTAGCCCCAACCCCAGCCCCAGCACTAGCACTAGCCCTGGGCCCAACCCTATCCTTAGGCCTAATCCTACCCCTACCCTTAATGCTAACCCTAAACCCTAAACCCCAACCCTAAAACTAACCCTAACCCTAAACTAATCCTAACCCTAACCCTAAACCCAACCCCAACCCAAATCCCTACCCTTACCCCTAACCCTACACCCAACCCTAACCAAACCCTAACCCTAAGCCTAACGCTAACCCTAACCCTAACCCTAAATCCAACCCTAACACTAACCTTAACATTAACACTAACCCCAACACTACCACTAACCCTAAACACTAACCCTAACCCCAAACCCCAACCCTAACCCTAACCCTAACCATAACCGTAACCCAACCCCAACCCTAAACCCTAACCCCAACACTAACCCTAACCCTAACTCCAACACAGACCCCTACCCTACCTCTATCCCCTAAACCTAACCCTAACCCTATCCCTAAACCCTATTACCTAACCCTAACCCTAACCCTAAACACTAGCCCTAACCCTAACCATAACCCAAACTTAATCATAACCCCAACCCTAACCCCTAACTCTAACCCTAACCCTATCCTTAAACCATAATCTCTAAACCCACCCTAACCCTAAACCTAACCATAACCCTAACCCTGAACCCTAACCCTTACAGTAATCCTAGCCCTAGCCCTAGCCTTAGCCTCAGCACTAGCACTAGCCCCAAAGCTCTCCCTAGCCCTAAACTTAACCCTAACCCTCTCCCTAAATCCTGAACCCTAACCCCAACCCTAACCCAACCCTAACCCTAACCCCAACACAAGCCCCAACATACACCCCCACCCCTAACACTACCCCTAATACTCACCGATAACCCTATCCTTGACCCAAATCCTAACCCTAAACCCTAATCCTAACCCTAAACCTTAAACCTTAACGCTATCCATAACCCAACCCTAAACCTAACCCTACCTAACCCTATAACTAACCATTACCCCAAACTTCAACCTTAACCCTAACACTAACCCCAGCCCCAGCCCCAGCCCTCATCCCTAGCACTATCCCTAGGCCTAACCCTCTCCCTAGCCCTAAACCAAACCATAACCATAACCATAAACCCAAACATAACCCTAACCCTGAAACCTAACCCTAACCCCAACCCAACCCTAACACTACCCTAACCCAAACCCCAACACATACCCCTACATCTAACCCTACCCCTAACCCTAACACCTAACCCTAATCCTGACCAAAACCCTGACCCCAAACCCTAACCCTAACCCTAACCCTAACCCTAAACGTAACTCTAACCCTAACCGTAACCGTAACCCTAACCCTATCCCTAACACTAACCCTAACCCTAACTCGTCTAACCCTAACCCTAAACCTATCCCTACACCTAACCCTATCCCTACCCCCTAACCCTAACCCAACCCTAACCCAATCCTAACCCTAAATCGTCCAACACTAACCCTAAAACTACGCCTAACCCTAAAGCTACCCCTAATCCTAACACTAACCATAACCCTAACCCCAACACTAAACCCTCAAACCTAACCCTGACCCTAACCCTAAACACTAACCCTAACCTTAACTCTAACCCAAACCTAACCCCAAACCTAACCCCAACCCCTAACATTAACCCTAACCCTAACCCCAAACCCAACCCTAATCCTAATCATACCCTAACCCTAACCTAACCCCAACCCTAAGCCTCTTCTAACCCAAACCCTAACCCTAACCCTCCAAACCTCTTCTAACCGTAACCCTAGCAGCAATGCTAATCCTAATCCTATCCCCAACCCCAACTCCAAACCTAAACCCTAAACCCACACTAAGCGTAAACCTAAACCCAACCACAAACCCAACCCCAACCCCTAACACTAACACTAACACTTACCCTATCCTTAACTCTAAAAACTAACCCTAACCCTAACCCTAAACCCCAACCCTAACCCTAAACCTAGTCTAGCCCCAGCCCTACCCCCTGTCACTAGCGCTGGCCCAACCCTATCCTTAGGGTCTAACCCCACCCCTACCCCTAACCCTAACCCCAACCCTAAACTCTAACCCTAAAACTAACCTCAACCTAACCCAACCCTATCCCAAAACCTAAACCTAAATGCAACCCATACACCTACCCTTACCCCTACCCCCTAACCCTAACCCTAACAAAACACTAACTCTAACCCTAACGCTAACCCCAACACTATCCATAACTGTAACACTAACCCTAAACCTAATCCTAACCCTAACCCTAACCCCCAACCCCAACACAAAACCTAACACTAACACAAACCCTATCCCTAACCGTAACACTAAACCCCAACCCTAACACTAACCCCAACTCTAAAACCTAACCCCAATACTAACCCTAACCGTAAACAATAATCCTAACCCTAACCATAGCCTTTCCCTAGCTGTAGTCCTAGCACCAGCCCCAGGCCTAACCCTACCCCTACCCTTAACCCTAACCCTAAACCCTAAACCCTAACCCTAAAACTAACGATAACCCTAACCTCAACCCAACCCTAACCCAAACCCTAACCCCAACCACAAACCTACCCCTACCCTTACCCCTACCCCTACCCCTAACCCTAACCAAAAACTAACACAAACCCTAACACTAACCCTAACACTAACCCTAAACCCAAACCTAAACCTAATCCTAATCCTAATCCCAACCCCAACCCTAACCCTAACCGCACCCTAACTGAAACCTAAATCTAAACCCAACCGTATTCTAAACCCAACCGTAACCCAAACCTATTCTAACCCTAACTCTAACAGCAATGCTAACCCTAATCATATCCCTAAACCCAACCCCACCCCTAAACGTAAACCTACCTTAAACCTAAACCTAACCCTAACTGTAAACCTAACCACAACACAAACCCTAACCATAACCCTAACTCTAAAACCTGACCCTAACCCTAACGCTAACTCTAAAACCTAACCCTAACCTAACTCGAAACCCTACCCATACCCTTAACCCCTAACCCTAAATAATAAACCCTAACCCTGAAACTAACCCTAACCCTAACACAACCCTAACCCTAACCCTAACCCCAATCCATACATCTACCCTTACCCCTACCCATACCCCTAAACCTAACCAAACCCTAACCCTAACCCTAGGGCTAAACCCAACACTAACCCTAACTCTAACCCTAAGCCTAACCCTAAACTCTAACCTTAACCTCAACCATAACACAAAACTAACACTAACCCTAACCCTAACCCCATCCGCAACCCTAAAGCTAACCGCACCCTATCACTAACCTAACCCTAACTCCCCAACCGTATTCTAACCCCAACCCTAAATCTAAACCTCTTCTAACCCCAACGCTAACAGTAACACTAAACTTAATCCTATCCCTAACCCCCTACCTCAAATCTAAACCTTAACATACCCTACCCCTAAACCCAACCCTAACCCTAACACTAACCCTAACCCCAACACTAACTCTAAAACCTAACCTTAACCCTAACCATAAACCCCAACCCTAACCCCTAACCCCAGACTTAGCCCTAGCCCCAGCCCCAGCCCCAGCACTAACCCTGGGCCTAACCCTATCTTTAGGCCTAACCCCACACCTACCTTGAATCCCAAACCAAATCCCTAAACCCTAACCCTAAAACTAACCCTAACTCTACCAACCCTAACCCTAACCCTAATACTAACCCCAACCCATACCCCCTACCCTAACCCCTACCCTTACACCTAACCCTAACCAAACCCTAACCATAAACCTAATGCTAACCCTAACCCTAACCCCAACCCCAACCCTAAATCTAACCCTAACACTAACCCTAACCCTAAACCCTAACACTAACCCTTAACCCTAACCCCAACCCAGGCCCAAACCCTAACACTAACCCCAACGCCAACAAATCCCTAACCCCAACCCCTGAATCCCAACCCTAACACTAACCCTAACCCAATCCTAACCCTAACCCTAACTCCAACACATGCCCCTACCCCACCCCATCCCCTAACACTAACCCTAACCTTAGTCCTAAACCCTTTTCTAACCCTAACCCAAAACACTAACCCTAACCCTAACCATAACCCAAACCTAACCCCTAACCCTAACCCTAACCCTAAACCTAACCCTAACTCCTACCCATACCCCTACCCCTACCCCTAAACCCATACGATAACCCTAACCCTATCCCTAAACCCTTATCCCTAACCCTAACCCTAAACACTAACCCTAACCCTAAACATAACCCAAACCTAACCCTAACCCCTAACCCTAACCCTAACCTCAACCCTAACCCCTAACCCCAACCCCAACCCTAACCCTAACCGCACCCTAATACTAACCTAACTATAACCCTAACACTATTCCCAACCATAACCCCAAATCTAAACCTCTTCTAACCCTAACACCAACTGTAATGCTAACCCTAATTCTATCCATAACACCAACCCCAACACTAAACCTAAACCTACCCTAACCCTTTAACCCAACCGTAACACCAACACTAACACTAACCATAACCCTAAACCCTAACCCTAAACCTAACCGTAACACCCAACACCAACACTAACCATAACCCCCAAACCCGAATCCTAACCCCAAACCCCAATACTAACACTAACAATATCCCCATCCTAACCCCAACCTTAACTCCAACCCATGCCCCTACCACTACCCCTATCCCCTAACTCCAACCCCAACCTTATCCCTAAACCCTAATCCCTAACCCTAACCCTAAACACTAACCCCTAACCCTGAACGTAACCCAAACTTAACAGTAACCCTAACCCTAACACCCAACCCTAACCCTAACCCTATGCCAAACCCCAACCCTAACCCTAACACTACTCTAACCCTCAAGGTAACCAAACCCTAACACTGAACCCCAACCTTACACTAACCCCAGCCCCAGCCCCAGCTCTAGCTCTAACCCTCTCTAGCCCCAACACTAACACTAACCCTATCCCGAAACCTTGAACCCTAACCCTAACCCTAACCAAACCGACACACATACTCCTACCCCTAACCCTACCCCACCCCTAACTATGACACAACCCTAACCCTAAACCCTAACCCTAACTCCTGAACTCTAACGCTAACACTAACCCTAACCCAACCTAACCCTAACCCTAACTCCAACTCAAGCCCCACCCCTACCCCCTATCCCCAACACTAACCCCAAACCTATTCCTAAACCCTAATCCCAACCCCAACCCTAACCCAAAACACTAACCCCAAACCTAACCTTAACCCAACCCACCCTAACCCCAACCCAACCCAAACCCCAAACCTTAACACCAACCCTAACCCAACTCTACCCTCACCCTAACCCTAAACCTACTCTTACGCTAACTTTATCACTAAACCCTAAACCCTAACACTAAACATCATGCTAAACACTAACCCCAACCCAAATCCTTACACCCCTAAACCTAATTGTAATCCTAACCCAACCCATTCCCCTACTCCTACCCCGAACCCTAACCGTAACCCTTAACGTAACCCCAACCCCAACCCCCAACCCTAACACAAGCCACAGACTAACACTAAACCCCAACCCTAACACTAACCCCAACACTAACCTTAACCCTAACCCTAACCCCAACCGTAACCCTAAACCTAACCCTAACCCCAACCCTAACATTAACCCTAACACTAACTCTAACCCTAACCCTAACCCCAACCGTAGCCTGACTCTAGCCATAGCACTAGCACTAGCCCCAAGCCCAACCCTATCCTTAAGCCTCAAACATACCCCTACCCTTAAACCTAACCCCCAAACCTTGACCCTAAAACTAACCCTAATCCTATCCCAACCCTAACCAAACCATAACCCTAGTCCCAACACATACCCCTACCCTTACCCTTACCCCTAACCCTAACCAAACCCTAACCCTAACCCTAATGCTAAACCTAACAATAATCCTAACCCCAACCGTAAAGCTAACCCCTAACCCTAAACCTAATCCTAACCCCCAACCCCAACCCTAACACTAACCCTAACCCCCAACACTAACCCTATCCCTAACACTAACCCTAAACCCCAACCCTAATCCTAACCTAACAATAACCCTAACCCTAGTCTAGCCTTAGCCCCCAACCCTAGCACTAGCCGTAGTCATAACCCTATCATTAGGTCTAACCCAACCCCTACCATTAACCCTAAACCTAAACCCTAAACTCTAACCATAAAACTAATCCTAACCCCACCCAAACCCCAACCCAAAACCCAACCCTAACTGCTACTCATACCCCCACACTTACCCCAACCCCTACCCCTAACCCTAACCCCAACCCTAACACTAACCCGAACCCTAACTCTATTTTAACCCTAGCCCCAAACCCAAACCCACCCCTAAACCAAAACCTAACCCTAACAGCAACACATACACCCACCCTCACCCCTACCCCTACCCCTACCCCTAACCAAACCCTAACCCTAACCCTAACGCTAAACCTAATACTAACCCAAACACTAACACTAACCCTAAACCTAATCCTAACCCTAACCCCCAACCCTAACAATAACCCTAACACTAACCCTATCCATAACCCTAACCCTAAACCCTAACCGTAACCCTAACCATAACCATAACTCGTCTAACCCTAACCCTAAACCTACACTTACCCTAACCCTATCCCTATCCCTAATCCTAACACAACACTAACCATAACCCTAGCCTGAACCCTAACCCTAATCCCTAACACTAACCCTAAATCATTCCCTAACCCTAACCCTAATCCTATCCCTAACCCTAACCCTAACCCTAACCCTAACCCACCCAACCCCTAACCTAACCCTAACCCATAACCCTAACCCTAACCCTAACCCATAACCCTAACCTAACCCTAACCCCAACCCTAACACTAACCGCATCCCAACCCTAACACTAACCCTAACCCCATGGTAACCATAACCCTAAACCTAATCCTCAACCTAACCGTAACCGTAACAGTAACACTAACCCTAATCCTATCCCTAAACCCAACCCCAACACTAAACTTAAACCCACCCTAACCTTAAACCTAACTCTAACCCTAACCATAACCCAACCCCTAACCCTAACACTAAGCCTAACTCCTAACCCTAACCCCAAACATCACCCTAAACGAAACCTCCTTCTAACCCTAACCCTAAGAGTAATGCTAACCCTAACCCTAACCCTACCCTAACCCCAACCCATACCCCACCGCTACCCCCCCTACCCCTACACCCCAACTGTAAAACAACCCTAAACCTAACCCCTAACCCTAACCCTAACGCTAACCCTACGCCAACCTTAACACTAACCCTAACTCTAACACTAACACTAACCCTAACCGTAACCCAACCCTAACCCTAACCCAAAACCCAACACATACTGCTACCCCTACCCCTAACCCTAAACCCTAAACCTAACCCCAACTGTAACCATAAGCCTAACCCCTAACCTTAAGCCTAAAGCAAACCCTAAACCGAAACCTCTTCAAACCCTAAACCCAAGAGTAATGCTAACCCTAACCCTAACCCTATCCCTAACCCTATTCTAACTCCCTAACCCTAAACTGAACGTCTTTGAACCCTAATCCCAACCGTACTCTAACCCTAACCCTAAACCTAACCCTAACCCTAATCCTATCCATAACCCCAATCCCAACCCTAAACCTATACCTACCCTAACCATAAACCTAACCCTAACCCTAACACCTACCCTTACCCATACCTCACCTCTACCTCTACCACTAACCCAACCCTATCCCTAACCCTAATGCTAACTGTAACACTAACCATTACCCCAAACCCAACCATAACCCTAACCTTAACCCAAACCCCAACCGATACTCCTACCACTAACCCTACCCCCAACACTAACTTCTAACCCTAACCCCTGAACCAAACCCGAACCCTAAAACCTAAACCTAACCCCTAACCTCAACCCCCAACACTACCCCCTAACCGTACCCTAACCCTAACCCTAACCATACCCTATTCTAACCCGAACCATAAACCGAAACTTCTGACCCTAACCCTAACCGCACTCCAACCCTAACCCTAACCCTAACATTAATCCTATCCCTAACCCCAACCCCAACCCCACCCCCAACCGCACCCTAACACTAACCCTAACCCTAACCATATCCTTAGCACTAGCACTAGACCTAGGCCTAACCCTATCCCTCAGCCTAACCCCTAACCCTATACTTAACTCTAACCCTAAACCCTAAACCCTAACCCTAATCATAACCCTGACACTAACCCCCAACCGCAACCGTAACCCCAACCGCACACTAAACCTAAACTCAACCCCAACCCTAACCCCAATGCTAACCTAACACTAACCCTAATCCTAACCCTAACCCTAACCCTAACCCCAACCCTAACACTAACCCTAACCCTAACACTAACCCTAACCCTTACCCTAACGCAAATCAAAACCCTAAAACTAACCCTAACCCTAACCCTAACCTAACCCTAACACTAACCATAAATTTAACCCTAACACTAACCTTAATCAAATCACAACCCTAACCCTAACTCCAACACATACCCCTACCCCCTACCCTTTCCCTAACGCCTAATCCTAACGCTAAGTCTAGCCCTTAATCCTGACCCCAACCTTAATCCCAACACTAAACCCTAACACTATCCCCAACCTAATCCCAACCCCAATAAACTAAATCTAACCCCAACTTTATTCTAATGCTAACCCTAAACCCAAACCTCTTCTACACTCAACCCAACAGTAACGCTAACCCTGAACCCAACCCCAACCCCAAACTCAACCCCAACCCTAACCCTAAACCTAAACCCTAACCCTAACCCTCACCCTAAAGCCTAACCCTAACACTAACCCTAGCTTGAGCCCCAGTCCCATCCCCAGCCCTAGGACTAGCCCTAGCCTTATTCCTAAACCTAGCCCTAACCCTAACCCAACTTAACCCTAAACCCAAACCTAACCACAACCCATAACCCTACCCCTAATCCTAACACTGAAACTAACCCTAACCCCAACCTTAACAACTAACCCCTATGCAAACCCCAACCCCAACACTAAACCTAAACCCTAACCCTAACCCTAACCCCTAAACCCTAGAGACCCTCTAACCCAACACTTATCCTAACCCTAACCCCAACCCCAACACATACCGCTACCCCTACCCCAACCCTAAACACTAAACCTAACCCCTAACCCTAACCGTAAATCATACCCTAAACCGAAACCTCTTCTAACCCTAAACCTAAGAGTAATGCTAATCCTAACCCTAACCATAACCCCACCCCAACCCCAACACCAACCATAACCGTGCCCTAATCCTAACCCTATCCCTAAACCTATTCTAACTCTAACCCTAAACCGAAACCTTTAGAACCCTAACCCTAACTGTACTCTCAAACCTAACCCCAAACCTAATCCTATCCCTAACCCCAAACCCAACCCCAAACCTATACCTACCCCAACCATAAACCTAACCCCAACCCTAACCCTAACACCTACCCTTACCCATACCCCTACCCCTACCCCTAACCCAACCCCAACCCTAACCCTAATGCTAACTGTAACACTAACCATTACCCTAAATCTAACCCTAATCCTAACCCTACCCCTATTACTAACACTAAACCTAACCCTAATCCTATCCCTAACCCTAACCCTAAACACTAACCCTAACCCCAACCATAACCCTACCTTAACCCCAACCCTAAGCGTAACCCCCTAACCCTAACCCTAAACCTACCTTAAACTGAAACCTTTCTAACCCCAACCCTAAGAGTAATGCTAACCCCAACACTCAACCCTAACTCCAACCCCAACCCCCAACCCTAACCCTAACCGTACCCTAACCCTAATCCTATCCCTAACCCCAACCCCAACCCTAAACCTATACCTACCCCTAACCATTAACCTAACCCAACCCTAAACCCCAACCCCTACCCATACCCTTACCCCTAACCCTAACCCAACCCTAACCCTAACCCTAACCCTAACCCCAACCCCAACCCATACCCCTAACACTACCCCTAATCCTGACCCCTAACCCTAACACTAACCCTAACTCAAACCCTAACCCTAACCCTAACCCTAACCCTAACCCTAACCCAAACCCCAACCCATACTCCTACCACTAACACTACCCCTAATCCTGACCCCTAACCCTAACCCTGAACCAAACCCCAACCCTAAACCCTAAACCCAACCGTAACCCCCAACACCAACCCTTCCCCAAACAGTTCCCCAACCCTAACCCTAACCTTAACCCTAACTCTATTCTAACCCTAACCCTAAACCGAAACCTCTTCTGACCCTAACCCTAACTGTACCCTAAGCTTAACCCCAAACTTAACCCCAATCCTATCCCCAACCCCAACCCCAACCCCACCCCCAACTGTACCCCAACACTAACCCCAATCCTAGCCTTAGCACTAGCACTAGACCCAGGCCTAACCCCTATCCCTATTCTTAAACCTAACCCTAAACCCCAAACCCCAACCCCAACCCAAACCTAACCCTAACCCAAACCCAAACCCCAACACATACCACTACCCCTACCCCTAACCCATAATCCTACCCCCAAACCTGACCCATACCCTAACCCCAAACCCTAACCCTAACCCTAAAACTTAAACCATAACCCTGACCCTACTCTAAGCCTAACCCTAACCCTAACCCTATCCCTTACCCTAACTCTATCACTAAACCCTAAACCCTAACACTAACCCTAACCCTAAACACTAACACTAACCCTAATCCTTACACAACAATAAAACTAACCATAACCCTAACTCCAACCCATCCCCCTACCCCGAACCCTAACCATAACCGTAACCGCTAACCTAACACTAACCCTAACCCTAACACTAACCCTAAACCATACCTAAACCTAAACCTAACCCTAACCCTAACTCTAACCCTAAACATAACCGTAAACCTAACACTATCCCTAACCCTAACCCTAACCCTAACTCGTCTAATCCTACCGGTACCCCTACCCCTATCCCTACCCCTAACCCTAACCCCTAACCCTAACGCCTAACCCTAAACCTAACCACAACCCCTAACCCTACCCCTACCCCTACCCCTACCCCTATCCCTAAACCCTAAACCGTAACCATAACCCTAACTCTAACACTAAACACTAACCCTTACCTTAACCCTAACCCGACCCCAACACTAACCCCAAACATAACACTAACCACAACACTAACCACAACCCCTAAACTTACCCCCAACCCTACCCCTAACCCTATTCTAACCCTAACCCCAAACCCAACCGTCTTCTAAACCCAAACTTAATAGTAACGCTAAACCTAAACCCAAAATTAACCCCAACGCCAACCCTACCCTAACCAGACACTAATCCTAACCCTAACGCTAACCCTAAACCATAACCCTAACCCTAACCTAAAACCCCTAACCCTAACCCTAACCATAGCCCGAGCCCTAGCCCTAGCCATAGCACTAGCCCCCAGCCCTTAAACTATACTAGCCCCATACTTAAACCCAACCCTAACCATAATCCTATTCCCAAACCTTAAACCCAAACCCTAAACTTAACCCTAACACTAAACACCAACCATAACCCCAAGTCTACCCTAACCCTAATCCTAACCCCAGCCCCAGGCCCAACCCCAACCCCAACCCTAACTTTAACCCTAACACCCAATCTAAGCCCAAAACCTTTCCCTAACCCTAACCCCAACCCCAAACCCCAACCCCTGACCCTAACCCCAATTCCCAAACCCAACCCTAACCCTAACTCTATCCCTAACCCTAACCCTAACCCCCAACACTATCCCTACCCTTAACCCTAACCCTAATCATAACACTAAACACTAACCCTAACCCTTTCCCTAGCTCCCAGCCCTAGTCCCAGAACTAGCCCCTAGTCCTAACTCTATCCCTAGCCTTAACCATAACCCCAACACTAAACCTAATCCCTAATCCCTAATCCCTAAACCCAACCCTCACCCTAACCCAAAATCATAACTCTAACCCTACCCTATACCTAACCCTAACCCTAACTCTAACTTTAACCCCAAAACCGTAACAATAAACCTAACCCCAACCCAACCCAAACCCTAACCTTAACCCTAAACACAACCCCCTAACCCTATTCCTCCCCTTAACCCTAACCCTAACCCTAACCATATCCCTAAACCCTAAACCCTAACCCTAACACTAAACACCAACTCTAACCCTACCCCTAACCAAACCCCAACCCTAAACATAACCCTTATACTAACTACAACTCCTAACCCTACCTCTACCCCTGACCCTAACCCCAGCCCCAGCCCTAGCCTACCCCTAAAAATACCCCTAGCTCCTAGTACTAAACATAGCCCTATCCCTAACCCTAACCCTATCCCAACGCTAACCCAAACCCTAACCCTAACCCCTAACCCCTAACCCTTACCCCTAACCTTAACCCAATCTCTAACCATAACCCTAATCCTAATCACAACCCCTAACCCTAAACCCTAACCCTAACCCTAACTCTATCCCTAACCCTAACCCTAAACACTAACCCTAACCCTAACCATAACCCAAACTTGACCCTAACCCTAAGTCTAACCCATAACCCTAACCCCAAACCTTACCCTAAACTGAAACGTCTTCTAACCCTAACCCTAAGAGTAATGCTAACCCTAACACTAACCCCAACCCCAACCCGAACCCCCAACCCTAACCCCTAACCTTACCCTAACCCTAATCCAATCCCTAAACCCAATCCCAACCCTAAACCTATACCTACCCCTAACCCTAACCCTAACCCCTACTCTACCCATACCCTTACCCCTAACCCTAACCCAACCCTATTCCTAACCCTAACGCTAACAGTAACACTAAACATTACCCTAAATCTAATCCCAACCCCAACCCAAACCCCAACCCATACTCCTACCACTAACACTACCCCTAACCCCAACCCCTAACCGTAACTCTGAACGAAACCCTAACCCTAAACACTAAACCCAACCCTAACCCCAACCTCCACCCTACCCCCAACCGTACCCCAACCCTAATCTTAACCCTAACACTATTCTAACCCTAAATCTAAAACAAAAACCTCTTCTGACCCTAACTCTAATTGTACCCTCAACCCTAACCCTAACCTTAACCCTAATCCTATCCCTAAACCCAACCCCCACCCTACCCCTAACCGTACCCTAACCCCAACCCTAACCCCAGCCTCACCACTAGCACTAGCCCTAGGCTTAACCCTATCCCTGGCCTAACCCTAACCCTATTCTTAACACTAATCCTAAACCCCAAAACCTAACCCTAACCCCTAACACAACCCTAACCCTAACCCCTAACCCAAACCCGAACACATACCGCTACACCTACCCATACCCTAACCCCCAACCCTAAACCTGACCCATAGCCTAACCCTAAACCCTAACCCTAACCGTAACCCTAAACATTAAACCGTAACCCTAACCGTAACTCTAACCCAACCCTAACCCTAACCCCAACCCTAACCCTATCCCTTACCCTAACTCTATCACTAAACCCCAAACCATAACACTAACCCTAACCCCAAACACTAACACTAACCCTAATACTTACAAAACAATAAAACTAACCGTAACCTTAACTCCAACCCATTCCCTACCACTACTCCTACCACTGAACCCTAACCATAACTGTAACCCCTAACCCAACACCAACCCTAACCCTAACACTAACCCTAAACCCTACCTAAACCCAAACCTAACCCTAACCCCTAAATCTAACCCTAACCCTACTGTAACCCCCACCCTAACCCTAACTTTAACTCTAACCCTAAACATAACCATAAACCCAACACTATCCCTAACCCTAACTTGTCTAAACGTACCCTACCCCTAACCCTATCCCTACCCCTAACTTGTCTAAACCGTACCCCTAACCCTATCCCTACCCCTATCCCTAACCCTAACTCTAACCCCTAACCCTAAACGTAACCACAAACCCCAACCCCACCACCACCCCTAAGCCTATCCCTAAACCGTAAACCGTAATCCTAACCCTAACACTAAAACTAAACACTAACCCTTACCTTAACCCTAACCCGACCCTAACACTAACCCCAACCATAACACTAACCACAACCCCCAAACCTACCCCTAACCCTAGCCCTAACCCTATTCTAACCCGCATCCTAAACCCAACCCTCTTCTAACCCAAAACTTAATAGTAATGCTAAACCTAACCCCAAACTTAACCCCAACGCCAACACTACCCCAACCAGACCCTAATCCTAACCCTAACCCCCACCCTAAACCCCAACCCTAACCCTAACCTAAAACCCTAACCCTAACCCTACCCTAACCATAGCCCGAGCCCCAGCTCCCAGCCACAGCACTAGCCCCAGCCCCCAAACTATACGTAGCCCCAAACCTCAAAACTAACCCTAACCCTAATCCTATTCCTAAACCCTAAACCCTAACCCCAAACTAACCCCAACACTAAACACTAACCCTAACCCTAAGTCTACCCTAACCCCAACCCCTAACCCCAGCCGTAGGCCTAACTCTAACCCTAACCCTAACTTTAACCCTAACACCTCTTCTAAGCCTAAACCCTTTTCCCTAACCCTAACCCTAACCCCAAACCCCAACCCTGACCCCAACCGCAATTCCTAACCCCAACCCTAACCCTAACTCCATCCCTAACCCCAACCCAAACCCAACCCCCAACACTATCCCTACCCTTAACTCTAACCCTAAGCATAACACTAAACACTATCCCTAACCCTTACCTAGCCCTAGACTTAGCCCCCAGAACCAGCCCTAGTCCCAACCCTATCCCTAGCCCTCAACCATAACTCTAACACTAAACCTAATCCATAATCCCCAACCCCTAACCCTCACCCTAACCCAAAATCATAACCTAACCCTACCCTATACATTAACGCTAACCCTAACTCTAACCTTAAACCCTAAACCGTAACAATAACCCTAACCCCAACCCAACCCTAACCCTAACCTTAACCCTAAACACAGCCCCTAACCCTATTCCTCCCTTAACCCTAACCCAAACCTTAACCATATCCCTAAACCCTAAACCCTAACTCTAACACTCAAACACTAACTCTAACCCGACCCCCAACCAAACCCTAACCATAACCACAAACCTTACACTAACTACAACCCCTAACCCTACCTCTACCTCTATCCCTAAACCCAACCCTAGCCCCAGCCCTAGCTTACCCCTAAAATTATCCCCAGCCCTAGCACTAAACATAGGCCTAGCCCTAACCCTAACCCTATCCCAACGCTAACCCAAACCCTAACTCTAACCCTAACCATAACACTAAACCTTGAACCCTAAACCTAACAGTAACCAGAAACTCTAACCCCAACACAAACGCTAACCCAACACAAACACTAACTTAACCCCTAACAAAACCCTAACCACCACCCCCAACCATACTCCCTAACCTTAACCCCTAACCCAAAACACTAACCATAACCCCTAATCCAACAGTAACCTTAACCCTAACCCCTAACACTAACCCCAACCCATACCCCTACCCCCACACCTACACCTAACCCTTACCCTAACACTAACCTTGATCCCTAACCCTAACCCTAACTTCTAACCATAACTCAAACCCCTAACACTAAACCTAAACCCTAAACCTAACCCAACCCCTAACCCTAACACTAAACTTAGTCCCAGACCTCAACTGCAGCCCTAGTCTTAATCCTAGCCCTTGCCCCAGCTCTAACCCTACCCCTAACCTTACCCCCTAACCCTAACCACTAACCCTAACCCTAATCCTAATCAATAACCCCAACCCTAACTGTAACCATAAAAGCTAATCCCAACCCAAACACTAACCCAACCCAAACCCTAATGCTAACCCTAAACCCTAACCCCTAATCCTAACCCAACCCTGACCATAACCCTAAACCCTAACACTAACCCCCAACCCCAACTGTAACCCCAACCCTAACCCCAACTTAATCCTATCCCAACCACCAACCATAACCCCAACCCCTAACCCTAAACCCTAACACTAACCCCAACCATAAACCCTAAATACTATACCGTAACCCCAACACTAACCCCTAACTCCAACCCTAACCCTAACGCTAACCCTAACCCTAACCCCAACTCCTACCCCTACCCTACCCTTAACACAACCCCTAACTCTAGCCCTAACACTAAACCCCAACCCTAACCCTAACCCTAACACCTAACACTCCTAACCCTGACGCAACCCTATCCCTAACCCTAACCCTATCCCTAACCCTAAAACCCCAACCCTAACCCTAACCCTAACACTAACCCTAACCCTATCCCCAACACCCAAACCCCAACCCTAAACATAACAGTAGCCTTAACCCTAAACTCTAACCCCAACCCTAACCCCAACTCCAAAACCTAAACCCAACCCTTAACTCTAACCATAACCCTAACCATAACTCTAAAACCCAACCCCAACCCCAACCCCTACCCTAAACCCCAACCCTAAGCCTAACCCCTAGCCCAGCCTTAGCCATAGCCCCAGCACTAGCCCTAGTCCTAACCCTATCCTTAGGCCCAACCCTACCCCTACCCTTAACTCTAAACCCTAAACCCTAAACCCTATTACTAACCCAAACCCTAACCCAACCCTAACCCAAACCCTAACCTAACCCCAACCCATACCCCTACCCTTACCCCTACCCCTAAACATAACCAAACCCTAACCCTAAACTCAACGCTAACCCTAATCCTAACCCTAACCTAACCCTAACCCTAACTCTTCTAACCCTAACCCCAACCAGAATCCTAACCCCAATCAGTAACCCCAACCCTCACCCCAAACACTAACGCTAACCCCAACTCTAACCCTAACTCCAACCCATACCCTACCTACGCCTAACCCCTAACCCAACACTAACTCCCAATCCCTAATCCCTAACCCTAACCCTAACCATAAACACTAACCCTAACGCTAAGCCTAACCTAACCCTAACTCCAACCCATACCCCACCCCCTATGCCTAACCCCCTAACCCTAACCCCAACCAAATCCCTAAACCCTAATCCCCAACCCTAACCCTAACCATAAACACTAACCCTAACCCCAACCATAACCCAAACCTAACCCTAAACCTAACCCCTAACCATACTCTACAACAACCTAACCCTAACCCTATTCTAACCCTAGCCCCAAACCTAAACCCACCCTAACCCAAAACCTAACCCCAACGGCAACACATACACCTACCCCTACCCCTACCCCTACCCCTAACCCAACCCCAACCCTAACCCCATCCCTAACACTAACCATAATACCAAAACTAACCCTATCCCTAACACTTATCCTAAACCCTAACCATAACCCCAACCATAAACCTAACACTAACTCAAACTCCCATCCCTAACTCTGAAACCTAACCCCAACACTAACCCTAACCCTAAACCATACCCCAACCCCAACCCCTAACCCTAGCCAAGCCCCAGACATAGCCCTACCACTATCCCTAGGCCTAACCCTATCCTTAGGCCTAACCTTACCCCTACCCTTAACCGTAACCCTAAACCCTAAACCCTAACGCTGAAACTAACCCTAACCCAACCCTAACCCAAATCCCAACCGTAACCCCAACATATACCACTACTTTACCCCTAACCCTACCCCTAACCAAACCCTAACCCCTAACCCTAACACTAACCCTAACCCTAACCTTATACCTAAACCCCAATCCCTAACCCTAACCCTAACCATAAACAATAACCCTAACCTTAACCATAACCCAAACCTTACCCCCAACCCATAACCCTAACCCAAACATAACCCTAACCCTAAACTTAACCCTAACCCTAACGCTACTCCTAATCCTAACAGTAACCCTAACCCTAACCGGATCCCTAAACCCTAATCCCTAACACTAACCCTAACCGTAAACACTAACCGTAACCTTAACGATAACCCAAACCTAACCCTAACCCATAACCCTAACCCTAACTGTACCCTAACTGTATCCTAACTCCTGACCCTAACCCCATTCTAACCATAACCCCAAACCTAAACCTTTTAACCCCAACCGCAACAGTAAGCTAACCCTAATCCTATCCCTAAACCCAACCCCAACCCTAATCCTAAACCTACCGTAACCCTATACCTAACCCTAACCATAAACCTAACCACAACTCTAACACTAACACTAACCCTAACGATGACCCCAACTCTAAAACCTAACCCTAACCCTAAACCCTAAATCCCACCCCCTACCCTTTTCACTATCCCTAAATGCTAAACCCCAACCCTAAACTAACCCTAACCCTAATCCAACCCCAACCCCTAACCCCAACACCAACCCATAACCCCACAATTACCCCTAACCCTACCCCCAAACTTAACCAATCCCTAACCCTAAAACTATCGCTAACCCTAACACTAACCCTAACCCTAAACCCAAACCCAACCCCTAACCCTAACCCCAACCCCAACCCTAACACCAACCCAAACACTAACACTAACCCTATCCCTAAACCCAACCCTAAACCCTAACGCTAAACCTAACCTAACCCTAACCCTAATACCCCAAACCAAACCCTAACCCTATTCTAATGCTAACCCCAAACCCAATCCTCTCTAAGACCAAACCTATCAGTAACGCTAACCTGAACCCCAACCCTAACCCTAAATCTAAACCCTAACCCCAACCCGACCCGAAAACCTCTACCTCTAACCCTAACTTTAAACCCCCACCCAAACCCTACCCCCAAACACCAACCTAAACCCCAAACCAAAACCCCAACCCCAACCTTAAAACCAAACCTAACCCCAAACCCAACCCCAAATCCTAAACCCAACCGTAACCCTAACCCCCAAACGCTAAACCCAATCCTATTCCTAAACTTAACCCAACCCCAATCACTAAACATTAACTGTAACCCCAAGCCCAAACCTTACACTACCACCTAAACCCCAGTCCTAAACCCCAACCGTAAACCTTACCCTAAACCCTAACATTAATCCAAACCCTAAACACTAACCATAAAGCTAACTGCAAACTAACACTAACCACTAAACCCTGAGCCTAACACTAACCCTAACCCTAACAGAAACCCTAACCTTACACCCAAACCCCTAACCCCGACACCAACACTAAACCCTAATCCCAAACCTAAGCCAAACTCTATCAACAAATGACTAACCTGAACCCTAAATCCTAACCCTAACCCTAACCCTAATGATAACACCAAACCCCTAACCATAAACCCAACCCCAACCCTAACCCCCCTACCACCTAAACCCTAACCCTAACCCTAACAGTAACCCTAACCCTAAACTCTAACACTAACCCTAACTCCAAAACCTATCCCTAAACCTAAACCCCAACCCTAAGCCCCAAACCATAACCCAAACCCAACCCCTAACCCCTAACCCCAACCCCTAACCCTAACCCCCCAACCCAACCCTAACCCTAACGGTACCCTAACACTAACCTATCCCTAACCCTAACACTATTCTATCCCTAACTCTAAATCTAAACCTCTTCTAGAGCTAACCCAACAGTAACGCTAACCCCAACTCAATCGCTAACCCCAACCCCAACCCTCAACCCAAACCCACCCTAACACTTTAACCCAACCCTAACACTAACACTAACCCCAAACATAACATTAAACCCTAACCCTAACCCTAAACCTAACATTAACCCTAACCCTAATCCTAAACCCAACCCAACCCTAACCCGAACCCTAACCCTAAACCCCAATCCCAAAACTAACACTAACCCCATCCCAACCCTAACCCCTAACTCCAACCCATACCCCTACCCCCTGCCCCAGCCCCTAACTCTAACCCTAACCCCATCCCTGAACCCTAATCCCAAACCCTAACCCTAACTCCAAACACTAACCCTAACGCTAAACGTAACCCAAACGTAATCGTAATCGTAACCCTAACACCCAACCCCAACCCTAACCCAATGCTAAACCCCAACTCTAACCCTAACCCTACCTGAACCCTAAAAGTAACCAAAATCCTAACACTGAACCCCTAACCTTACACTAACGCTAGCCCTAGACCCACCCCTAACCGTCACCCTATCCCTAACCCTAACCCTAACCCTATCCCTAAACCATGAACCCTAACCCTAACCCTAACCCAACAACAACACATAACCCTACCTCCAACCCTACCCCTAACCCCAACCCCTATCCCTAAACCTGACACAAACCCTAACTCTAAACCTCAACCCTAACCCTAAACCTTAAACCTAACACTAACTCCCAACCAACCCTAACCCTAACCCCAACCCTATCTCTACGCTAACTCTAACAATAAACCCTAAACCCTAACACTAACCCTAACGCTAAACACTAACCCTAACCAAAATCCCTACACAACCCCTAAACCTAACCGTATTCCCAACCCCAACCCAATCCCCTACCCCTACCCAGAACCCCCAACCGTAACCCCCAAACTAACACCAACCCCAACCCCTAATCCCAACACAAGCCATAACCCTAACACCAAACCCTAACCCTAACACTGCCTAACCCCAACCGTAACCCTAAACTTAACCCCAAACCGTAACCCACCGTAACCCCACCCCAACCCAACCCCAACCCTAACATCAACCCTAACACTAATCTAACCCTATCCCTAACCCTAACACTAAACCTCTAACCCCAACACTAAACCTAACCCCAAACCAACCCTAACCCCAACTCTAACCTAACCCTAACCCTAACCCTAACTCTAAAACCTAACCCCAACCCCAAACCCAAACCCTAAAACCCCAACCCCAAGCCTGACTCAGCCATAGCTCCTAGCACTAGCCCTAACCCTAACCCATCCTAGGCCTAACCCTAACCCCACCCCTAACCCTAAACTAACCCTCTAACCCTAACCCAAAACTAACCAAACCATAACCCTAACCCCAACATACACCCTCCCTACCTCACTCCCTAACCCTAACTAAATCCTAACCCCAACCCTAATGCTAACCCTAACACTAAACATAACCCTAACCCTAAACATTAACCTTAACCCCAACCCTAACCCTAACCTTCTAACCCCAACCCTAACACAACCCCTAACCCTAACCCCTAACTCTACTAACTCCCAACCCCAAACCCACCCCTAAACCTAACCCTACCCCTAATCCTAACACTAACGCCAACCCTAACCCTACCACTAGACCCTAATCCCGAACGCTGACCCTAACTCCAAAACACTAACCCCAACCCCTAACCATAACCCAAACCCCAACCCTAACCCCAACCCTAACCATAAGCCCAACCCCAACCCTAACCTTAACCATACCCCAACACTAACCCAATCCTAATCTTATTCTAACCTAGCCCCAAACCCAAACCTACCCCTAACCCAAAACCCAACCTAACCGCAACACATATCCTATTCTTACCCCACACCTAACCCTAACCCCAACCAAACACTAACTGTAACCCTAACACAACCCCAACACTAACCCAAACCCCAACACTAACCCTATCCCTAACCCTAACCCTAACCTCAACCATAACCCTAATCGTAACCCTAACCATAACCCCAACCCCAACCCTAACCCGTCTAACCCTAACCCTAAACCTACCCCTACCACTCACCCTATCCTTATCCCTAACCCAAACACAACCCAAACCACAACCCCAATCCTAACCCTAACCGTCTAACACTAACCCTAAATCTATCCCCACCCTAACTCCTACTTAATCCTAACACTAACCCTAACCCTAACCCTATCCCTAAACCCTAATCCCTAACCTTAACCCTAACCCAACCGTAAACACTAACCCTAACCCCTAACCATAACCCAAACCTAACCCTAACCCATAACCCTAACCCTAAACCCAACCCCCATCCCTAACCCCAACTGTACCCTAACTGTAACCCATTCCTAACCCCTAACCCTAACCTAAGCCTAACTCCTAACCCTAATGCTAACCCTACCACAACCATAACACTAACCCTAACTCTAAAACTAAAACTAACCCTAACCCTAAACCTAACCCTAACACTAACACTAACACTAACCCTAACCCTAACCCTAAGCCCAAACCCCAACCATAACCCCAACCCCAATCACTAACCCTAACCCTATCCTAAACCCCAAACCTAACCCTAACCCTAAACCCAACCCTAACCCCTAACACATACCTAACCCCTACCCCTAATCCCCAACCCTAACACTAACCCAAACCCAAACCCTAATCCCCAACCCTAACCCTAACGCTAAACACTAACCCTAACCCAAACCTAACCCTAACACCCTAACCCCAACCCAAACCCCAACCCCAACTCTGCCCCTAACATAACCCCAAACCCATCCCTAACCTAACCCTACCCTTAATCCTAACACTAACCCTAACTCTAACCCCATTCTAAACTCTAATCCCTAACCTTAACCCTAAACCTAACCGTAAACACTAACCCTAACCCCAACCATAACCCAAACTAACCCTAATCCATAACCCTAACCCTAACCCCAACCCCATCCCTAACCCCAACCGACCCCACCCTACCCTAACTGTAACCTAACTCTAACCCCAACCCTAACTCTAAACCTATTCCTAACCCTACGCTAACCCCTACCCCAACCCTAACACTAACCCCTAACTCTAACACTAACACTAACCCTAACCCTAAACCCTAACCCCAACCCCAATCCCCCTCGCCCTAACACTAACACTAACCCTAAACCTAAGCCTCAAACCCCAACCGTAATCCTAACCCCAAACACTAACCCTAACACTATACTAATCCTAAACCGAACCTTAACCCTAACCCAACCCTCAACCCTAACCCTAACCCAAACCGCAACACACACCGCCACCCCCACCCCTAATCCTATCCCTAACCCCAAACTGACCCCAACCCAACCCCTAACCCTAACCCTAACTTTAACCCCTAAACCCTAAACCATAACCCTAAACCCAACCGCAACCCAACCTCCAACCCTAACCCTAACCCTAACCATACCCCTTACCCTAACACCATCACTAAACCCTAATACCCAACACCAACCCTAACCCCAAACACCAACCCTAACCCCAATCCCTATACAACAATAAAACTAACTGTAACCCTAACCCCAACACATTCCCCTACCCCCACCCCTACCCCGAACCCTAACCATAACAATAACCCCTAACCTAACCCCTAACCTGACCCTAACCCCCAACCCAAACCCAACCCCCCTAACCTTGCCCTAACCCCCCCAACCCTACCCTAACACTAAAATTAACCCTATGGTAACCGTAACCCCAAACTTAATCCTCTTTCTAACCCCAACCCTAACAGTAACCCTAACCCCAATCCTATCCCTAACCCCAACCCCAACACTAAACTTAAACCCACACTCACCCTAAATGTAACACTAACCCCAACCATAACCCAACCCTAACCCTAACCCTAAGCCTTACCCCTAACCTCACCCTAAATCCTACCCTAAACGAAACCTCTTCTAACCCTAACCCCAAGAGTAATGCCAACCCCAAACCCCAACCAACCTAACCCCAACCAATAGCCTACCGGGACCCCTACCCCACCCCTAAGCGAAAAACAACCCTAATGCCAACCCTAACCCAACGCTAATCCTACCCCCAACCCAATATTAACCCTAACTCTAACACTAACACTAACCCTTAACCCTAACTCTAACCCTAAACCCCAACCGTAACCCAACCCAACCCCTAATCCTAACCCTAACCCAAACCCCAACACATACCACCCCTATTCCCAACCCCTAAACCCTAAAACTAACCCTAACCCTAAGCTTGCTCCCAACCCTAAAGCTAAATCACACCCAAACCGAATCTTTTCTAACCCTAAACCTAAGAGTAACGTTAACCCTACCTTAACCCTAACCCCAACCCCAACACCAATGCTAACCCTAACTGTACCCTATCCCTAACCTATTCTAACCCTTATCTTAAACCATAACCTTTTCGGAACCCTAACCCAACCATACGACCAACCCCAACCCCAAACCTAACTCTAATCCTATCCCCTAACTCCCAACCCCCAACCCTCTAAACCTATACCTACCCTGGTCATAAACTCCAACCCCCACCCAACCCCAACATCTACCCTCCCCATACCTCACCCCTTAACCCTAACCCCAACCCCTAACCCCTAACCTTAATGCTAACTGTACCTTTCTTTTCAATCATTACCCTAAACAAACCCCTAACCTCAACCCCTGATCAAACCCAACCCCTTAACTCCTAGTCCTAATCCCTAATCCCTAACCCCAACCCTACTTCTAACCATACTCTAATCCCCAACTCCTAACCTTAACGCTAACCATATTTAACCCTAACCCCAAACCGAAACTCTTTGACCCTAACCTCTAATCCCAGTACCCTGTCTCCAACTAACCCCAATCCTAAATCCAGTCCCTAACCCCAACCCAATTCTGCCCCCTAACCGTATAACCTAACTCTAACCCCAACCCCATAAACAGCACCAGTTCAGGCCCAACTAATACCAGTTTCAACCTCAACCCCAGGCTCTAAACCCACTGTCCTAACCCTACCTAGTCAACCTAACTCGTTCAACAACCGTAACCTATCTCAACCCAACCCATCCTCTAATGCCAACACTAACCCTATCCGTATCCCTAAACACTCAATCCCTAATCCCTAACCCCAACCCCAACCCTCTGACCATAACCCTAACTCCCAATCTTCACCCTACCACTGAAAACCCCAACCCCAACTCCTAACAGTAACCCTAATCATAGTCTCTGGTCCCTAACCCTCAACCCCAATTCTAAAACTAAAACTACTACTTGAACCCTTAACCCCAATCCCAAAACTCCAATCCCAACTCCTTAACCCCAACCCAAACACTAACCCTATCCCTAACCCTAGCCCTAGCCCCAGCACATACAGCACTAACCCTAGGGGCAACCCTATCCTTACCTAACCCTCCCCTACCCTTAACCTTAACCCTAAACCCCAAATCCTAACCCAGAATCTAACCCTAAATCTAACCCCAACACTAACCCAACCCCTAACCCAAATCCTAACCCTAACCTTAACCCATACCACTACACTTACCCCAACCCTTACCCCAACCAAACCCTAACCCCAACCCTAACCCCAACACTAACACTACCACTAACTCTAACCCAACTCTAACCCTAAACCTTATCCTAAACATAACCCTAACCCCAACCCTACTAACCCTAACAGTAACACTAACCCTATCACTAACCCTAACCGTGAATTCCACCCACAGATCACTAACCATAGCCCCAACCCCAACCCTAACCCCTAACCTAAACCCAACCAACCCTAACCTTAGTTAACTCTAACCCCAACCATAAACCTATCCCTGAACCCTACCCCCACATCAACTCCTAGCTCCTAGCCCTAGTCCCAGTCCCTGAGCCTTACCTCTGGCTTCAGAGACCTCCAACTCCTAACCCCTAACTCCTAAAATTCCTGAACCATAACCCTAACCTCCAAACTCCTAACTCTTAACCTCCTAACCCTAACTCGTTCAACTCATCCCTAATCCTACCCCTACCCTAACCCTATATCTATCCCTAACCCTAACACAACCTCACTCCTAACCCCAACCCCAACCTCAACTAAACACATACCGCTACCCCCTACTCCTATCCCTAACCACTAACCCTAAACCTAACCCAAACCCTAACCCTAAACCCTAACCCTAACCCTACCTAAACCTCCAAACCATAAGTCTAACCCTAACCTCACCCAAATCCTAACCCTTCTCTATCCTAATCCTAATACTAAACCCAAATCCTAACACTTCAACCCTAGCCCTAAACACTAACACTAACCCTAATCCTTACACAACAATAAACTAACCGTAACCCTAACCCCAACCCTTTCCCCTGCCACCACCCCTACACCGAAACCCAATCCAGCCATAACCATAACTCCTAATCAACACTAACCCTAACACTAACCCTATCCCATAACCCTAACCCTAACTCATAACCCTAACTCCAACCCTAACTCCAACCCCAACCCTAACCCTAACTCTACCCTAACCCTAATACTTACCCTAACCCTATGGTAACCGTAACCCTAAACCTAATCCTTTCTAACCCTAAACCTAACAGTAACGTTAACCCTAATCCTATCCCTAACCCCAACCCCAACACTAAACTTAAACCTACCCTAACCCTAAACCTAACACTAACCCCAACCATGCTAACCCTGACCCTAACCCCTATGCCTAACACCAAACCCTAACCATAAACCCACCCAAACCGAAACCTCTTCTAACCTTAACCCTAAGAGTAATGCTAACTCTATCCCTAACCCTACCCTTAACCCCAACTCATACCATTACCGTTACCCATACCCCTACCCCCAACCGTAAACAACACTACAAACCTAACGCTAACTCTAAACCTAACGCTAACCCCACCCCAAACTTAACACTAACCTAACTCTAACACAAACACTAACCCTAACCCTAACCCTAAACCCCAACTCGTAACCCTAACCCACACCATCCTAACCCTAACCCAAACCCCAACACATACTGCTACTCCATCCTTAACTCCTAAACCCTAAGCCTAACTCCTAAGCCTAACCCCTAACCTTAACCCTAAATCATACTCTAAACCGAAATCTCTTCTAACCCTAAACCTAAGAGTAATGCGAACCCTAACCCTAACCCTAACCCCAACCCAACCCCAACCCTAACCCTAACCGTACCCTAACAAAACCCTATCCCTAACGCTATTCTAACCCTAACCCTAAACCGAAACCTCTTCGAACCCTAACCCCAACCGTACTCTAACCCTAACCCTACACCT